>JAFELO010000794.1:87536-97580 GCA_017140195.1 Eumaeus atala
CAACACTGAATATCTCACTTTACGGCGGTATCAAGTGAAAGGGATGTACCTCTCCGGTCGTGTCGGCACAATTCCGTTGCGTAGGAGACTGTAGTGTCCTGCACCATGCATGGCACTACCTCCTCCTATGCAGCATGGCACTACCTCCTCCTATGCAGCACAGCATGGCAGTGCCTCTTCCTAAAAGCTTAAATACATCACGCCGGTAACCATTTTTATTTATATAGCACAGGAGGCAAACGAGCAGTGCCCATTATGTACGCGAGACTGCCAGAGGTACTTCCTGGCTTACTTAGCTACTGAAAGCTGAAATTCCGCCACGGGTCTGTTCCAGTGTCTGGCTTGTTTTGTAAAATGAAAATTACAGTGCATGAATAATCATAACATAGTTTGTCCTATTACTTTCTAAGTTTCCTTGCAAAAAAAATTGTGTATAACAATTAATAAGCAAATCAGGTTGCACTTTAAAGAGCTTATGAACGATGTGTAAACGAGGCAAAATAATTGGTGACAAGTTTGTAGTTGTGGAGCGTGCGCCGTGCGCCGGTGGCCTAGTGTCCTATATCTGAAGTTGCGCCTGGATCGACAGTGCGGGAGTGGTGCGGGAGTGTGTGGGAGTGAGCGGGAGTGTGCGGGAGTGCGCGGGACTAAACAAGTGCACTCACCGATTCCTCATCGTCGTCTTTGAGATCGGAGAGCGCATCGGCCTCCTCGCCGCCCTCGACCTCGCCGGCCTCGCCCTCACCTATATTCTTTTCCTCCCCGCCCTATTGCAAAAATATTACATTCAACTGCACACTTCAATATAAAATGTTGTACTTTACCAACAAAAGATATTTTTTAACAAAAAAAAATGGTATGCTTACTCATACGAGTTTATTATATTTTGCCCTTCTGTGTTCACTCTCTTAATTTCTATACCTATATATACATATATATTTAAGAGATAGTGTCATGCTGCATTGCAGCCGAATCGGTCACATGATATCGCCGCAAAGTGGCCACAGCTATTCTGTGGCGCTTCCTGCTGTTTATGAGGTCTATTGACGTCTCCGTCTCCGTCTTACTATTATTGTAAAAGAACCACACGAATCAAACTGAAATGTAAGTGATATTGAAATGATGCTCTGTAGCTCTCAACTAGAGAGAATCATTTTACTAGCAGATGTTATATAGGTACAGTTTCGTAATGATTTCATTATGTCAATTTATTATACCTCATATAGTGATTCTAGAATCATCCTTGCATGATTCTAGAAATCTATCTTGTATAAGATGAACAATGATCATGTTTGTGATTCAACCGACCAGCATCGATTTTCCCACTTTCTGCTAAATGTGGGTCGAACACATAACAGAGAAGTCATCTGTGGGTCAAACTCAACAACCACCTAGATATAGGCTATCTGGCCAAACAGTTCTGACTGCGCAGAGATCATCCTTTCGATGGTCAGTCTTTCACTCGTGGCCTCTATTTGAGTGCGCTATTGACCCATCGGCCATCTGTTGACCTGGGCGTGCGCGACCAGTCCGCGATTTCATCAACAAGGTTAGCATTTGTGTGAAATAGGTCGCTCCAGGTCGCTTATGGATGGAATGTGTTACAAATATTGGCTCTCAGTACTCAGCAAAGCATACATTTGTGAAAATACAATTTTATTGAAGAAACGAATTGGAAGCTGCGGTTAGGATGCATTGATAATACATAAAATCAATAACTGTAAGGACTTGTGCACGGATACTAGGTAACGGAAATGTATTTAATACTTGTGCACGGATACTAGGTAACGGAAATGTATTTAATACTTTTATTATAAATGTATTTAATACTTTTATTAGAAATTTAAGATATATTTAATTTATTAATTAAAGAATAGTAGTAACATAACGTACATAAATAAACATCCATTACCTGGGCGGGATACGAACCCACAACATCTGGTCTCACGTGCACGTCTTTCTTACCCGCGCTATGTTGCCGCTGCAGCCGGTCGTCCAACATTAAACAGCATTATGGAACCTTATTATTAATCTTAAGCAGTTAACACCGTAGCTTATAATTATTATTGTTATTATAAAATATATTTGCAAAATGATGATGAAAATCCTCACCGGTTTAAGAAGGCGAACAATAAAGTAGGTCTTGATACCCGCCTGGCGCAACATTTCCTCACGCCGCTCCCCGTAAGCGGGCTCCACTTCGAACTCGTCGTTCAGAAAACTTAAAGTTACTTCTGAAACGTGAACACGCCTGGAACAATGAACGAACATTGCAATAACTGTGTCAACTTGAAATAAAGAAATATAACTAAATAATAATGAAATGTTTGCTATAATCATTAATTTTGATGAAAAATGATTTGTTCATTCAACTTAAATGTACCTGATAAATGACGCGAGCTGAAGTGAGTGATGCTACTTAATTAGTACTGATACGTCAACATAGCATCACAACGTTGGCTTAGCAGACATAGCGGAATATATCGCGACATGCGTCAGATAGACTAACACTTCAAGAAAACGAGAAACATTTTTATATAATGTAGAGCCAATGCTTTATTTCTGCTGTATGTACCCATCCAACAGTAATTATGGAGACCTAACATATTTATGAATTGAGGGTCGCGTCGAGGAAAAAAATTATGTCTTTAACAAATTTATCTCACATCTAATACGTTATAAATTATTTACGAAATTAAAATTCATTAACTCTACAGAAATAATAATCACTGAAAATTCTTTGTAGTCTTAATCGCAGTTGAATGCCATACAAAGTATTCTGAGCCGTTAATACGACCAAAAATATCTCCAAGTATCGCTATTTAACAAAGCTAGTGCAAAGCAAAGCTACTAGTACTCACGGTTTCGCCCCGGACACACTAACGCACTCGGAAACGCTTGTTGTCTCTCTCTTGCCGGAAGGTGAGGGAGCGATAGTGTCGTCCCGCTTGCGCCCCAGCCCTCTCGTCCTTGTTCGGAACGCGGTCCGGAGTAATTCTTATTCCGTGCCGTGTTTAGAACTCGGACGAAGCCAACGAGCTTTTTGTATACATGCGTATAGTCTAGTATATAAGAGGAGACCTAGACCCAACAGGTCCGAAGCCGCACCGCGCGACATACTCCCCGACCTTTTTGAAGAAAGGTCGGGGCAGTGGACAGCGAGTCCGACGGAGGACCAACCACTACTGAAGAATGCCACGGAAGAAGGTCGAACAGGTGATTGTGAGGAGACCCCTGTTCCCTTCTGAAGAGGAGAAGAATGAATTCCTAGCGGAGCTGGAGGAACTACGCCCGCGGAAGCGCGCGGCGTCCTCGCCCGCCGAAGGACCTTCCAAGCTGGTCGCAGTGGAGGAATCACACTCGACCGCCACCACTTCATCATCACCGCAATCACCATCTCGGTCTGCACACGACCCGCCTGCATCACAGCATACGTCACCTGTGGCTCGCGAGTCGGAAATGGCTGGCCCAGCGACGCCCGAGGAGGACTCGTCGACGACGCCGGGAGTCGCCTCCGCCTCCGTTTCGACTGCTGTGGCAGCAGGGGACGTCGAGCCTGCCTCCTCCAGCGGATCGGTTGACGTCACATGATATCGCAGCTTCGCCGCCGCTCTGAAGAGCCCCCGGAAGGTAACCCCTAGGTGGGGGAGTAGGAACTCCCCACCCCCCATCCCCGCCTACCACGGTCCGCAACCCCAGCGAGTCCCAGCCGCCGCACAGACTATCGGAGTACCCTCCGATAGTTGTGGAGTTTCTGCCAGACTGGCAGAGGCATTTCCGCACCCTGCGTGACGTGCTGGGACACGCACCCAACGCCCGGCCCTTTGAGAGGGGCATAAGGTTCCTGGCACAGTCGACTGAGGAATTCCGGGCAGTCCAGGCCTTACTGACGTCCTTGACTAAGGATAACCCGGTGGTGTAGTGGCACTGTTAGTCCCCACCCTCAGACCTCCCCACCAAGGTGGGTATTAGAGGTCTGCCAGTGGGGACAGACACCGAATGCATCGCCGAGGAGCTCCGCTTCGTCCGGCGAGAATACTGGCGAGAGGCGGGAGACCCGGCTGCCTGTACCACGCGAAGCTGGACCGCCTGAACAGCGAGGAGCTCACGCGCCTCTACGAGATGAGAGAGCTCCTCTGCGTGCCCGGAGTGGTCGTGGAGGGGTGTAAGGGCAGACAGGGACCGTCACAGTGTCACCGCTGTCAGCTCTTCGGACACTCCTCAACGAACTGCCACCGGGAAATTAGGTGCATCCGCTGCGATGGGGTCCATGCAGTCGGGGACTGCCCGCTGCCGAGAGGAGCCACTCCGACCTGCGACAACTGCAAGGGCCCTCACACGGCCAATGACCGGTCGTGTAAGGCCCTCACGTCCGACACCGCGCCGCGCCTGTGCCCGCGGCTCCGTTGCGGAGGGAGGGACAGGTCGAGTACGGCCCGGGCTCATCCCTTGCCGCCCCGGCCAACGACCCCAAACCCAGGCAGGTGAAGACGGCCAAGCTCAAAAGGAGGCGCACTTGTAAGAGGAAGCCCCAAGCCGTGGCCGTTCCAAGCTGCCACCCTCCGCAGCAGGAGATCATCGCGACCGCAGTGCGCCGAGTACCCTCACAGGCTAGGGACCCGGAGCACGCACGCTCACAATCACGCGCACCAACTCACCCCACAGTACAGACACCAATTCCCACACCACGGACATCAGTCCCCCCGCCTTCGCGGGAACCGAGGCGCTCGGAAGGGGAGCAGCGTCGGCGCGACGAGCCCAGGGTCCACGTTGACGATCTCAGGGAGTTAATCCGGGAGATCGTCAGGGAGGAGCTGAGGGCGGTCGTGAAAGACGAGCTGTCCAGGGTGCTCAGGGACCCGCGCATCTGGTCGCAAATTACACACGCACGGAGCCAACCAACGGGGAGCCAGTGATGGATCGTGACGAACTCAGGGTCGCTTACTGGAACCCCGGAGGTATAGAAGGCAAGAGCGACAGTCTCCGGCTGCTCGTTAAGCAGTATGACTTACATGTCATCCTGCTGGGCGAGACTTGGCTGGGGCCGACGCGGAGCCTCCGGCTACCGAATTACGTCGCGTATCGGAGGGACGAGGTGTCGCCGAGCGGGAAGCCGTACAGAGGTACGGCTGTGCTCGTTCGGCGGGACGTCGTCCACGACGAATTGAGACAGGGCCCCTTCACCGACATGGGCTCGACTGGTATAGTCGTTCACATGGCGGGGGAGGAGCTCAGGATCTACGCGGCGTACAGACATCCCGGGAACAGTTTTAACCTAGGTGATGTCCACAACGTGCTGGGGAATGGCGGCCAGGCGTTGTTGGTCGGCGACCTGAACGCCAAGCATCCAGCTTGGGGATCGGTCGTCACAAACAACGCTGGCTTCAGGCTGCAGGAGGATTCGGAAGAGCGCGGCTACACGGTGCAAGGACCACCGTGTCCTACACACGTGCCTACGGATCCCCTGTGCACCCCGGACGTTCTGGACATCGCCCTACACCAAAACCTCAAGGCCACGGTTAACATCGAAGTCCTGTACGAGCTGGACACTCAACACCTACCCATCCTCGTCACATTTGATTCCGGAGCAATCCTTAGGGAAGGAGTGCGGACCAGAGAGAGGATAGACTGGGCCGTCTATCAGGATAGCCTAGTCGATTTCACCATCGCCGGGCAACTGTCTACTCCGGACGAGGTGGAAGCCGCCGCTCGACTCTTCACGGAGAAAATCCGGGAGGCGCGGGCGGCAGCGACCACCGTCGTACCGGTGACAGCGCGCCGGCGGGGTGAGCTCCCCCCCGAGCTTACTGGCGGACCTGCAGAGGACACGCCACATGAGGAAACTCTGGGCCCGTACCCGCTGTCCGAGGATCAAGGCACAACTTAACAAGCTGGCCGAGGAACTGTCTGCGAAGGTGAGGGAGTGTCGCTGGGAGATTACAGTCTTCCATGCCAGAGAAAACGACACCAGCCTGCACGCCTTAAACAGACGTCTCACGAGGCCAAAGACCACCATCACTCCACTTCTAGACACCACAGGTGCGAAACACTACGGAGCGCAGGCTCGCGCCGAGGTGCTCGCATCACATCTACACACGCAGTTTTCACCACACCCAGCGGCGCCGTCGTTTGCAGAGCCTCACGAGCAGGTGGAGTGCCGCATTCGAGAACTCCTTCAGAGCCCGACTCCGCCACTCAGCGGGAAGGATTTCATTTCCCCCTCTGAGCTGTGGAAAGTCGCACTTTACCTCTCGTGGCGCAAAGCTCCAGGCCCCGATGACATCCCCCCCCCCCCCACGGCGCTGGTGATGATGCCTAGGCGAGCAGCCGTGGCTCTCACTCAGATCGCAAATGGCATTCTCCGGACGGCCCACTTTCCGGAGACCTGGAAAGAGGGGAGGGTCATCGTTCTGCCGAAGTCGGGAAAGCCCCGAAGCCTGCCTGGAAGCTACCGGCTGATAACGCTGCTGTCCCACATCGCCAAGTTGTTCGAGAGGCTTCTGCTTCGGAGGCTGAAGCTGTACATACCCATAAGGGTTCGGCTTCTGGAGCGGCCTCTCGACCACGTTGCAACTGACGCGGGTGATCCACCACTTGTATGTAGAGATGAACAAGGGGAGACACTCTGTCGCAGTCTTTCTCGATATGGAGAAGGCCTTCGACAGGGTGTGGCACCTGGGACTCTTGTACAAGTTGGTGGACGCCGGCGTCCCGCTGGCGTTTTGAGACTAGTGGCGTTATTCTTGGAAGGTAGGACCTTCCGGGTAGCGGTGGAGCGGAGGCACTCCTCGGTGAAGGCCATACGTTCCGGAGTGCCACAGGGCAGTTGCCTATCCCCTTGCCTATACGCGGCCTACACCAACGACATCCCCACACTCAACGATCCTTCGGGAGAGGGTGAGGTAGATGACATGCTCGCGCTGTTCGCCGACGACAGCGCTTACGTAACCTCGTCCCGAAAGCCGGAGCTCGCAACTGGGCGCATGCAGCGCATGCTGGACCGGTTGCCGGAGTGGCTCGACAGGTGGCACATGTCCGTCAACGTGGATAAGACGACGGCGCTATATGTCAGCAAGAGGTGCTCCATGCCGGGGCGGTTAAAGTTCAGAGGCCAGGATGTGTCTTGGGAATCCCCAGTCGTGTATCTCGGATGCAGCATCGCCCGCGCGCTGTGGATGGGCTCGCAGATGGACCGAGCGGTCAACCAAGCGAGAACAGCCCGCGCTTTGCTGTGGCCGGTACTAGCGTCCGGACTTCCTACACGGACGAAACAGGGGATTTACAAGACATATATCCGGTCACGCCTCACTTACGCCGCCCCCGCATGGGCTCCCCACATGACCATCTGACGGGCGACCGTATCCGCGTGAACTCCCCCCCCCCGTGATCCACCAAGCGGACTAAGGACTGCGTGTCCTGCGATCCCGACGAGGATCACACATGCGCACGCATGACACACTCAATCGCTACTCACCACAGTCACAACACACCACATAACACACAGGCCCTAAATGGGCCTACATTTCCCTGAGCCAAAAGCCAGGATGGCAAACCGCAATTTTATTGCGGCCGCGTTACCGAGGGGATAGTCGTCCCCTTGCGAGCCAACCTGGGTTATGAGGTTCGCCTCGATGCCCGTAACCCCCCACAGTTTCTGTGGAGATGACCAGCAGCGAGTGGTTTTGCCCACAAATAACAAGGGCTTGGTTGCTATCTAGCATCCGGCCTCACTTGGAAGTCATTCTATCTTTTGGTGTAACGCAAAGCGGCTAGTTCTCGATACACCATAAAATGATTCTAAGGTTCAGGCCCAGGAATTCCATATAAAGAATTGCTGTCCCTTTAACCACATTGAGTCAAGACTCCCAGAGGAAGGAACCTTGTTGTATTATGTCGATGATTAGTAAATACGTAAATGTTTTAGGCCTCCCTTTAGGGAGTCTAAATCATTTACGCCAGGCCACGTAACAGATTTGAAGTTGTATCTTATGTACTGTTGATCTGCCTCTCCCTGAAGGGTGATTCTCCGGGTGCGGTCTTCTGGCCACGATACAAGCTCGATGGCGCTAGTTGTATATTCGTATTGTCTCGGTACATGCTGGCATGGCTGCCGTGGCGGGCACGTATTTGAGGCATATTCGACTTTTAAAATTTGCGTGAAGCGCGAACATTTAGTGTAAACCGCATAAAATACAACGCATACGCAATGTAGATACTGAGAAAATCGATCGCATACAGACAAACAGTCCACAAACATTATATAACCACTATACCTAATAATTTCAAGACTATCAAAAATTAATTAAGCAATGTCGTCCAAGGTAAATTAGCAAAATTTGCTTGCTTTTCATTGTACTACTCCTGAAGCTCATTTCATTGTATCGCCCTAATTACTTTTTAATTAAAATTGTTGCTCGTATTACGTACAGGACAAACAGTTTAACGTTGGCGATAACTGGAAGATATGCAAACAATGTTTCTGTTGAATGTATAATGTTACCAGTAATATAATTTAATGTCAGTTTGCATTTTATAAAATACTAGCTGACCCGGCTTACTGTGGCTATTAGAATCGAAATAAAATGTAGCCTACAATTTAGTGAGACCAGTGTGTCGTAGGAGGATATTAATTCTTTAGTTTTTTCGCAGATATTGAAAGATAAAAAAGAACTGCGGTCTGGGAGCATGCTGAATTTGGCCCTCGCCATTACATTACATTTGACAAGGCACAAGCCCTCACTAGAGATGAGTGAGGCTATTGAAATTAAATAACATACAAATTTGAATAGCGAAGATGGCTGGGTTCTTCCCTCAGATTGGGACCCATTGACAAACATAATTAAATCAAAAACTAAACACGTTAGCGTTAATCGCAAAAGCTAAATAATTAAAAGTCTTCGGGTACTCCTAAAAACTTATAACATCTGGACATCTGTCATCTCAGTCCAGCCTTGACCATGGTTGCTGTAAGGCTTTTCAAACATCAAACTATTTAAATAATTAAATAAACTCCGATAAAATCCGTAAAAGTAGTTTTATTGTATTGAGTAACATTCGCGTAAACTTAAGACATTAACACAGTATAGATATCTAAGATGCCGTGTTACTCTGTAGTTGAATAACGATAATGATAGGTTGGTATATAATGATAATAATATGTGGACTTTGTGTGATGTATCTGTGCTAAGTGTCATAAGCAATTGTGTGACAGGTAATGCGATAACATAATTGAGGCAACGGGAATAATGTATTTAATATTTTTTATAAATTAATGAAATTTTATATAATCAACATTTTATTTTGGAAATACATATAATACATAATATATAAACATCCATGCCTTCGGCGGGGCTCGAACCCGTGACCTCTAGTATAACGCGCCCGGCATCCCGTTAAAATATTTAAATATATACGTGATTAACAAAAGTCCATACCTTTTTTTAAAGAATTGTCCAAATGCAGGAAGCCGCACACGCCTTCTGTGTGTGGTTCAAACTCATGTACTATAAAAATTGATTACGTATCGTGCCTGAAAATATTTTTTGTTAACATTGATTGTAGTCGCTGCTATAAGAATACTGACCCAGCCATGCCACTGCTCTCCATCTTGTTTGCCAGCTCCACATCTCTGGAGTACACGTCGAATTGCCATTGCCGCTGGCCCAGTACACCTGCCAGTACGGCACCCGTGTGTATTCCCACACGCATATCAACCGGTGAATTTGTCGTTTTTTGGACATATCTGATGAAATAAACTGGCATTAGAGGGACTGACCAAATGCAATTCTTAATAACCACGACCTCTAATCTATGAGGACCTGTGACTTCCATCATCACGTCAGCGACATTAGATGATGACTATCAAATGCAAATGTTCACAACAGATAACATTAGAAAGCTCACGAGAAAACACGTGGGTGTATATAAAATGTGAGGATTGTCCTCGATTTCTCCAAGGTCCCATCATCATGATCTGTGTGACGATTGTGGGACTTTTCCGTAAGTGAAGACTTGTGGAAAGTCCCATTCTCCGTCCCCCCCCCC
>JAFELO010000794.1:107931-127029 GCA_017140195.1 Eumaeus atala
GGTTATATGTTCAGAAAATTCAAAGTGTCGATTACTCGTACGTGTCTACGTATTAGTGTCGTTAAAAGCGGATAAATCACGGACAGCTATTATATTGAATATAGCGACCTATAGAGCAAACAATGTCATAAACAAAAATCGTAGGAACAAACAGTTAAGTCTCGCAAAATGAGCACAGTCTACATTTTAAAAACTTCATATTAAACAATGAACTAAACCAAAATAACAAAACATTACAAACATTTTATTTTCATAACGATATACGTTATACCTACATGATGATAAAAGGATTATGAAACTTGTAAATAGTTTTCACAGAAAATTTCGGGGCGTATATGCGTTCGTTTTATTAACCGACTTAAAAAAAGGAGCCAATTCGACCTGTGTGTCTGTAATATTATCCGAATTGCACAATATGACAACTGTATAGGCTCCAAACATACAACGTTTTATAGGTCTATATTTGTATACATGGTTGTCCGTGTGTATCTGTGAAACTATTGATCGGATTTGTTAATCCTTTTTTTGCGATTTGGTTACAAAATATTAATGGTTTCTAAAAAAACGGGAACCTTATAAAAAGGATCAAAATCCAATCAATATCCTTATTATTCCGTGATGTCCGTCAGTCCACACAGACATCTGACATACGGATGGACTTTATGGTTACTCGGAGGTTATGGGTACTGTATGTTTAAAATTTGCAAGGTGTATTTTAACTATATTATTTACCGCTAAAAATTAATATGATTTCGAAAAATAAATTTATAATTTAGGAGGTATAGGATTTTTTGTGTTTGCTTCTACGGAACCCACCAAAGATGCTAACGATTCGCTGTAGGCTAGATTTGTACTTCTTTTTGCTTCAACGTCATTTCAACTTAGAGAACAGTGAATATTTAATCAAAATCTATTCAGTAGTTTTTAAACTAAAAAAATATGAAACAATATAATTAAAAATAATTAATTACACCGACTTTAAAATACGTAAAATTGACAAATAGTTATGTTTTTACCCAACTGCGTCAAAAGGAGATAATATCTTTTGAGCGTTTGTATGTATTTATATAGATTTATATGTTCTCTCCTGTTGTCTGAACAACTGGACTCACTTTTACGTATGGAATATCGTTGAATTCGTCCTGGTAACGCGAGTGCCAATACTAAAATGTGCAGGAGACTAGAAAATAAAGAAAAAAGGGGCAGATTTTGGACGGAAGTTCGCAAGCTTGAAGTTGTTTTTTTCTCATCAATCACATCAAGTGATGTATCCCAATGTAAGGTTTTAAATCCAAAAATGTATATAACTTACACACTACAGAAACTAGAAAACGTGTAATAAAAAATGTTAATAGAACAAAACCAGGCTGCTGACTGAAAAGAAAAAGCAAATCTTCAATAGTCGGGACACATTTTAAAATATTGGCAAAAGTACTTCATAAAAAATGTAATATTTTGTATTTCAATCATTTTTATTGAGGTGCCGGAGAAAATAGTAGACCAAAAAAAAATCACAATTTTATTAATAATACGTTTTGAGGCCACTTTGTTAATGTTTAAATTTTAATTTTCTGGTCAAACTTCGCCGGCCGTCGAGTTGTATTGCAGTAAAACTACCCGCGCGTTTACTTAAATATTTTACATCCCAGACACTGGGAGCCTCTAAGTTGTGCTTTAATGACAAAAAATTATTTAATGTATACTAATAATTTAAGGCTGAAGATTTTTTGTTCGTTTGTTAGAACGCTAAAATCCTAGGAGCTACTGGCCCGAATTGGATAAATGTATCTGTGTTGAATAGTCAATTTATCGAGAAAGGCTATATATCATGACGACCAATAGAACAGGAGTTACGCGGGTGAAACCGCGGGGTGATGCTAGGTTATTCAAAAATGCATGGTGTAAATATGTTCTATTAACTAAATCGGGAGATTACAACTAGCCCGTTAAACGTAAAACTGAACAATGAACACTTCGCAGAGGACGTATGTACCTAACAACAGCCCGGTAAATGCCCTTTAAGAAAGTCCTAGGTATGTACCTATCTACTATCTCGGTCGGAGGATTGATAAATAACGAATAATGAGCTTCGTTCTTCGTTTTTTAATACGACTCTACAAGTTGACGTCTAAATGTTCTTTCTGCATAATATGTAACTAAAGCTGTTTGTTTTATTATAAATTCACGTAAGTTACATTCACGAAGAAAATTATAATAAAAAATATAACCTATACGTCAAAAATTTAACAACACAGATAGAACCACATGTAATACTAAAGTACACATCATAACGTAAACTAAATCGATCATCAAACATTTGACGTGTGTAAAAAAGTATAATACCTTGAATGTGAATAACAACATGCATATCGTTGGATACCATTGAACGGAGACTTTCCACTACACGCGGTCTAATCGAGGACGCCTGTGTAATGAATAAATTACACGCTGAAACATTGTTCCGATGTCTGTTCATTAACTGATCCGTCAAATCGACACTGGACTCGAGGTTTACTTCAAATACATCACAATACACTAATTTCAATATTGACAATCGGCATTACTTAAACACGACGCGTTTAGTGACCGTGAAAAATAATTTCACAAAAGACAACATATTTGCCTCTTATTATTAAGATATATTTGTTATTATCGTTTTGTAATTTAGGTATGTAACTAATGTATGTTTGTTAATGTGAAGACATAAATATCTAACAACATACTTACTTTTGAGCAATAAGATCTTGTAATTTTCTGTCTACATTCGGGTAATTTTATTCGTATCTAAACGGTAAATTAGCTGCATACAAACATCATTTCTTTGCATAAAAAATAGAAATTTAGCACTTACTTTTTGACAGTCAATACGGGAAAAGCAAATAAATGCCTACTAGGTTGAACTTATTAATTTTTCTCAGTACTTGTGTTCAACCTTGACATTAAATTTTACTGAACTGACTTTTGTGCAAGTTTATGCATATAAATAATAACATCAACGCGGCTTCGCGCGATTAAAATTTACTAATGTTGAAAATTAAAATCCCTAGGTCTTTAGATCTGTAATTATCTATGTTTATTGCAATTATGTACTATGAAATTCATAGATCAGAACTTATTTTTAGTTAGGTGAACAACAGTCCTTTGAAGTAGATCAAACTATTTTGAAGGAATACCTAAGTACAGTAGAATCATATACCTCCAAAGATAACATTGGATTTGTCTGGTAATATGAATTTGATTTAAAATTGAACTGGTCGTATCACTAGCAATGCTATAAGCATTCTGGAATGTATATTACACAAATATAACTTTTGTTTTTGACTTAAATAGGTTTATCAGGTATCAAATATTATTAAATAAAATTAATTTGAAAGGGAAATACTGTATTAGATAAAGACGTTGCATTACTTATTTTTATATCATCAATTGTAAAAAAAAACTGGAATTTGTTCAATATTTACAAAATATGAAACATTTATGAAGTTTCATTTTCAATTTATTAAAAACCAAATATTTATTAGTCTTTTAACTTAGGCAAATGTCGCAACTACTCCTCTCTCTCTCTCTCTCTCTCTCTCTCTCTCTCTCTCTCAATAAGACTAACGATATTCACTTTACATTTATCATAATCATGGTCCATATTCCAGTCACTGATTACCAAAATCTAATTTTATTTGCGTCGCTAGTGTGATGATAATACGATTTATAATATGTATAAATCTATTAGATAATGTTCCATTGCGACTACCCCTTAATTCTAGGTTATCACATAATATTTATGTGCACAAGGATAAAGGACACATAACATGTGAATATAGTTGGATTATTTTTACACAGTCATATATTTATATAAATAAATAAATAAAGTATAAAGTAATTAATATAATAATATGAAATAGAAAAAAGAGCCTGAAAACAAACGCCTTGTTCAATTATCCCTGTGTCTACATTCGTATGAACAATATAACTATATTCCCGCCGAAATTATGCATTTAAATCATACCGAAGGATGGGATATCTGTAGAAGGCTACTTTCATATATAAGGTACTATTGACGCATCAATTTGTACATCACGAAACGAATCGATATCAAGTTCTAAGTCCACGTATCGAAGTTTAACAATACCAATTATTATAAGAAATAAAGATAACGATCACAGATAAATAAATAATAAAGAGGGATATTGAGCGAAATGGGGTATAAGGACGCGGGTGTCGGGACACGGCAGCGCAAGGCGGCGTGCGCACGTGTTCGCGCGCGACTGCCGCGCCGCCCGCCGCAGCGCCGAGCGCCCGGCCCGCCCTGCCTCTGTCGCCCTGCCTGACCTGCCCGCTTTGCCGCCCCAAATCTCTTCGAGCTGTTTCATTACATCGATTCAGCTCTCATTTTGATGTTGCACGTAGATAGAAGATCCGGCTTCATTTTCGTGCTGCGAATTATAGACTTATTACGTTTATAGACCGCTGGACCTCACCCTACATTGTTATATTTTCACTCTAAATACGGTGTGCATTGATATTCTACTTGTTTCTCAATTAGAGGTTCGCGTAGGCATGACCTAAAACTAAACTTCAACGGTGGCCATTGGGGGATAGGATTAGGTTGAGCAACGCATGCATAGCCTTGGTCTCATGGATGTTGCCTCTGTGATGGACGCCTCTCCGGCCACGATCCACTCCATTAGCAAAACGTTCACATCAGCCCCGAGGCCGTGATGAGACATTTAGACACCACCGGCGAGCTTGACCTGACGTCATTCTCTGATTACCGACACTCTCATATCGGGATGGTGATGATACCATGATGTCTGCCATCTGCGGGAAGGGAAGGGAGACCTCAATTTGATCCAGTTGATTACTGATTGGACTCTTTAAATATTTGTCTATCCTATTCACTTCTAACCGATCAAATTTCTTTCATCTTCTTCTAGTTGGTATTTATTGCAAAGCTGAAATTTTCGGTGACATTGTAGCCGACGACAATAATATGGCGATTTCAAATTTGGCAACCCGAACTCAGAGTAAATAGTATTGTAAATGATAAACATCCCTGACCCAGGCGGGATTCGAACCCGCGGCCCCTCTCGACCCTTAATCTCTATCTATACTGACTACAAAATAACTGAAAATAAAATATACGAGTATATCTTGACTAATTGATCTAGCAGCTTTACTTAAGAATCCAGAACAAATTGTCTTTTTTTAGAATATACCATACAAATTGGAGAAAGTACTATACGAAACCTTTATGCTTCTAGTATCATATCGACATCAACGTTTGTCCTGTCACATAGAACCTTAAAATAATGGTCGGCTAGACCGGTGCGACGTGAATGCAAAGCCAAACAGATGTTTATGTGAAGCCTAGCGCACCGGAGTTTAAAAGGAGTTTTACAAGTCCACCTAAAAATTCGACGCTGGGCAGGTCTTTTTTATGCCCAAGAAACACTACCCCTCCAAATGTGTTAAGATCTCAAGACAGACTGAAGACAGTGTGAAATTATTTAACCCAATACGCTACCACTCCTCTGACACCCTAAGTAATGACAGGCATAGTGGACTAGCGGATCCAATGGACAGCATTTACCAACACGACCTTCTCCCGTGCGTGCGAGACTAATTACCGAAACACGGATTAGATGTTTATCATTGTACTGCTCAGTTTGTAGCTGGTCACGGTAACTTTAAAAGCATGTTTTTAGTTTTAAACCTGCATCGTTGCTTCCCTGTGACTATTCGATCGTAGGCGGCGAACACTAACACACTGCACATCCAATCTCGTGTGAATGTAACGTTTGCCAAGATGAGCGACACTACTTAAGTAGCTGGATCGAGAAACATTCTTGCTTTGATGTTGAGTATTGGTTTTAATTTCCATGCATAAACTACATATAGAAATTCTAGCAGTCCCTCGCGGTTTCACCCACGTACTTCACCCCGCAAAAAGTGATGGAGTTTCGTAAAATTGCATAACGTCTGCATCCTAAAAGTGATTTCGTGATCAATCAATGATTAGTATTTCGCTTTTATATAGTATATATAAAAGCGAAATACATACATAGGTAAATATTTTTCCTATCAGACAAATAGGCAAATATGATATGATATTTTTTATAATTAACTATAATCACACTCGGTTACACCCTCGTAACTTCTCCTATGAGTCGTAGCGACAGTGTAAATAGCACATCCATATTTAACACGTACATAGCTTTTAAATTCGGGCCAGTATTTCTTGAGATAACCGCGTTTAAACAAACAATCTCGTCAACTTTAAATTATTAGTGGGTATAGATGAAGATTTTACACAAGTTCCGTTATACCAAATTGATATTGATATTTTTCCTCTAGGGAGACGACAATGACCTGCAAGAGATCCGAATTATGCGTAAACCCAACTGAAATTTTCCGAGGGTACATACCCACAAACGGGCTCCACAATGTTAACTCTCATTCGGGTTATGTTTGTAGCTAAGTCTTTTCATGAATAGAAAAATCGGAAAAGATTTGACATTAAGTATGGCTTGAAGTTATGGAATGAATATTGGCTACTTAAGTAATTTGTCAAAACGGTAGAAATACATAGGTAGTAAGTACCAGCGTAATATATTATGTACCGGAATATATTATATTGCAGCGGAATTGGGCCGGCACGACCGGGGAGGTACATCTCGCTCACATAATACCGCCGTAAATGGACATCTTCAGTGTCGCTTTTTGCTGCACTTATTGAGTAGCCGGTGGCCCTTTGGTGGGGGGAAAGGAGGGCAACGCAACGGCATAGTAACCATGTGGATGTTCATGTGCGCCGGTAGTCATAAAAAGGCTCCGATTGCTCGTTTGCACGCCTATTCTATAAAAAAACCAAACATAACACAGACAGTTAGATACAATAAGAAGTTTTTGTTTTAATCGGAAAACCTAAATAAATATAAATCTTCAATGATTTGATTTTGATTTTCATGGTAACTGTGAAGCTACTGAAACGTCGGGTGAGTTAAATATTTAAAATCCCGTGATGAAAAAAAATTCTTTTTTTTATTATAATAAAATAAGAATGTTTTATCGCTTCCCAGCTTCCGCTCTTCAATGTAATGAAACAAAATTCAGATAATCTCGATATTCAATATGAAAATTTTTGTCCAATGTTATTATATTTCCATCCGAGTTGTTATTGTATGTTGAACAACTCCAAATACAAGAGTTAACCTCTTGGTCCATAAATTGGAATGTGAATACATTATCAACATTTTTTAACTACTGAGAGTTCTTACGAGGCTGTTCTGGGTTGTTGCATAAGAGCCCATACCTACCTCTCTCATAAATTACGCTAATCTAAGACCATTTTGTAATGATCTTTGGGTTTGATATAGAATTAAGTAACGTAATGGAACGGCATCCCTGTGGGAACGCTAATATTTATGTATCAGATGTCAGTTCCCATCATAAGTTCAATCCAAATGCAGTCTGCAACAAAAAACACCATAACGTATCAACCATAAATACTGACTCACGTTATCACGGAGTGATATCACAGACGTAAATATAAGGTTTTATTAGTCATGTGGTGATAATAACTGGGTCGGTTTTTGGATAATTTTATGGATATTCCACCCATTAGGTGACTCTGTAAATATTATGTCTGCTGTTATGTAACTATTAAATGACTGCTTAAATTTAAAATTATATACATTAAGTAGTGCCAAATAAAAGCAATTAGCAAGAAATAATACTGAATCTTAATTCACAAGTACGACTGTAATGATGCCTGCCTTCACATCAGCGGCGAGAAATGATAGATATGCTGTCGGTTATAGAATAGAAATGATAGATATGCTGTCGCTTATAGAATAGAAATGATAGATATGCTGTCGCTTATAGAATAGAAATGATAGATATGCTGTCGCTTCTGACTCTGGACGTGAGTGTCCAGTCGGGCCGCTGTGGGAAAGGTGGGGTAAAAGAATCGAAACACATTTGTGTTACTGTTGTTTAAGAAGATATTAACTATTATTTTCTCTTAAACAGTATGACATCCTACACATTTGGGAGAGTGTTTAACACCATCATTAAATAATAGGTATATTTTTACGTGAAAATTGGGTTATTCTACTGCATAACGCGGGTTTCCCGTGATTTCCTTTAATTTCACTCCTCTATTCCCCTTTTTCAGGACTCTTTGTATAATATCATATAATTCCCTCTATAGTGAATTTGCAATGTTGCTTTTATAGAGCGTCCTCGCAGTCCTGCTGTCGTAGTAAGATTTAGCCAGTGCTTTGTACACTTTACTTAAATAGCTAGTTACCTCTCTGTACATGCATTATAGCCTTCATTAGGCGTACAAGCATCAACAACAACACACCACACTCCACTCTAAAACTTATTTATTATGTTCATAACATGTCATAAGTTCCATTTAAATCCATTTTTATCCTATTTTTTTATCCAATTCAGCTAAATTGGCCTATTCTCCGCTCCACACACAGTTCAGGGCTGAGGAATTACAGCCACCAGTAGGTGTCGTAGTATTTGGCCCTTTATTTCTGAGTTTTACAAGAATCTGGATAGGTACGTATGTGTACCGATAAATTGGGGAGATTGGGAACAAAACATAAACTTAAATCGATGTAGTTTTGTCAACTTTATTTATACAGAAATAAGTAATAACGATTGCACAAAATACTAACGATATTAGTATATAGTATTGCAATACGATGAACCTGTGTTGGGCTTCTCTTCGCTTCCACAGCATAAGTTCATATATGAAAAAATGGGTATGGATATTGAATAAAAAATATTTATCATGATAGTTGAATGCTGACCTTTTAGTCAAGTGATAATAAAATAAAGAAATACATAAAGACTTTATTTGCAAGAACTGTGACTAGGTACATAAACTGTTAAAAGTTTTTCATTCAGTAACATCACTATCAGTAATAGCACGCAAATACAAAATGTCTTATCAACTACTAAAATATGCCAATTTTGTACTCTGGCATTAGTTGTAAGTCAAATTATTTAGTATAATGTCAATGAGATGAAAATAGTAATATTTAAAGTTTAAATTGTCCTTGTAATGTCCATCCAATACTCATTAACTGTAGTAACAGTTTTCGAATAAGAATGATTTAAGCATGTTTCTGAATAAATTTATGTCGTTGCTTGATTTCCTAATATTAACGGGTAGTTTATTAAAAATTTTCGGTGCCATGCATAGCACTTTTATAAAGTTATGTGGTTTTTTAACTATTTAAATAAACTTTATTATTATCCCTCCTACTACGTGAAACAAAATCTGCAATTTTTGGAAATAAATTTGAATAAGTACATACAAATATAGAACATTCGTATATGTATATGGATGGAAGTGACACTGTTATTTTTCATAAATATTTCTTTACAACACTATATAAATCTACAACTCTACATAAAAGTATAATAAACATTTTATGAATAAAAATGCCACCGATTGGTTGATTTAAATCAACACTAGTTCTGGTCACATAAGCCCGTAAACTCTAGTCTAGACGGTTGCATTCATACTTGCATATAAATTAATAATGCAATCTCATATTTATTTTTTCACAAATAGCCGCACTTCTTTTTAGCATTTTCCTTTTTTTTGTATACAATAGGGGGGCAAACGAGTAACGAGCCTTTACCCAAGTGCCATTCTACATTCTAGGTACCATTTTCTTTAATTTGCAAGTATTAATTTCGTTCTCCAAAAATAGGAAGGCGAACAATAATGAGACATGACGATTGACACTTGACAGGATTACAACGAAAGATAACAAGACGTGTAAAGAGTAATAAATTTTAATGTTCGTTTTTGTTAAAATAAGAAGAGTGTTTGTCAATTTTCCTAAATTATCTTTTCTGTGAAATATTATTTTAATAGTTTTTGAGCATGAATAAATATAATTGACTAGCTACGTTGGAGCAGATTATAAAAATGGACTTAGTATTTATGAAGCCGGTACAGCCTCATGTGTTTAGGGCACTGAAAGATGTAGACATAGAAACGCTCACAAGATGTTCAGTCGATGAAATACGTCCAATAATTCCATGTCTCGTTCGCATGGCGCTTATTGCGCCTTTAGATGTAACAGGATACTGTGCAGAAGCCAAAAAAGATATACTTACTCTATTATCTGGTGTAGACCTTGTCAATTTTATAGTTTCTTTGCTATCTATAGAGTTTCATGCTCTCGAAGTCGACCTCAAGAAGGAACAGCAAATGCGGCAAGTGGTATTTTTATAATTATAAAAATAATACAATTATTACCAATTTACACTTTTAATATCACACATGCTCATTTTAACTATATGCATTTTAAAATTTGTTTTAGACAAAAATGTGGAACACAAAATACAGATTGCTTTCTTATTCAAAATATTGTGAATGGTATAGCAAATGATTTTGAACAATCTGATTCAGCAAGACGTGTCCGTTTAGTCTTGTCAGAACTTCTGCAGATGCAAGCTCAGCTTGTAGAACACAATCAAAACAAACCTACAAATGCTGAAAATCCAATAAAACCATCAGAACTGTTTGACAATGATGTATACTTGGAAGAAATTACTGATGTGATATGTATATGCCTTGCT
This sequence comes from Eumaeus atala, assembly GCA_017140195.1. Lineage (NCBI taxonomy): Eukaryota > Metazoa > Arthropoda > Insecta > Lepidoptera > Lycaenidae > Eumaeus > Eumaeus atala. The sequence continues at coordinate 118,546 of JAFELO010000794.1, forward strand.
GAGTTATCAAATTTATTGAATATTTGTGAAATTGTGGAAGTTCTCCTACATGTTAATAAAGGACCTGTGATTATATCCTGGATAGTGGCAAATATGCCAGATACATTACAAGAAGGTTTGTTTCTATCTACAATTTTACCCGAAACTGTAATCTCAACTTTTTTATATTGTTATAGAATAAGGATTCAAAAGTAAGAAGGAAACTTATATATTTGCAGTCACCGAATCTTTAGTGTTGAATGCTGAAAGAACTGACGAAGGAGGAATTCGAGCAAGAACTTTAACAACACTGTGTGCCGCTTGTCCTTATATATCTGCATCAGTGCGATCTAAAGCTGTGTCAGCTTCACATTTGCCATCATTAGTCATCAACCTTACTTTGACACATCATCAAGATGATTTGGTATTTTCTTAATTGCATAATATTTTTATAATTCCAATGCTCCAAAAATATTCTAAAATTAGATTAACTGTAATTAAGGGAATTTCTTATGTCACATCCTACTTATTTTAAATTTGGAAGTTTCTATGTTCTCTACTTTTTCATGTCAGGACTACTACTGGATTTGGATGAAATTTTGCATAAACATATATTAGCTTCACAAATAATACAAAGTGTTTATTTGACAATGCATAATATTTTTTTTATACAGACAGTTTTTGATACAGACTTTCTTAATCTGTTGAGAAAATGCCCACCCATGTTGTAATAGCCTAAAAAAGTAATGGTTCTCATGGGAAAAATTTTACACAGACGAATTTGCAGGGCACAGCTAGTAAAATATGTGTATAATATTTATTTCAGGTTTCCTTTGTATCCAGTTTGTTGCTAGGCTCCGATCAAAGCGTTAGATCATGGTTTGCTACTTTTTTAAGAAACTCACATAAAAGGGGCAAAGGAGATGGCCATGCAGCTTTACTAAAATTACGTCAAGAACTTCTGAGCAGGCTTAAGGAAGCAACTGCAGGTGTCGATGCCTCTGCTTTGTTAAGATTATACTGTGCTCTTAGAGGCATAGCAGGAATCAAGTTTCAGGATGATGAAGTTTCTGGTCTGTTAAGACTTGTCACTCAGAAGCCTCCGCCTACACCTGCTGGTGTTCGATTTGTTTCTCTTAGTCTATGCATGATCCTTGCTTGTCCATCACTTATGAGTAAGTTTTATTTTGTATTATATTATAACTTTTTGCTAAACACTTGTCACTTAACTAAATGATCTTTTGCAGCTGCACCTGAGCATGAAAAAAAAGCCATAGAATGGGTGCAATGGCTTGTTAAAGAAGAAGCTTATTTTGAAAGGTAAAAAATAGTTGTTTATATAACCTTGAATTATTATCTCCTGAGAAGAAATTTAAAAAATATGGCCAGTCTACCTCAAATGTTACATCTCAATGGACCTCATGAATCCTTCATGAAGTAACCAATTCTGTTGCAATACAGCATAGCATTGTATTGCATACCAAAGTATTTCACTAAATAAAAAATAGTAAATTGCTAGTTCTGTAAATGATATGAAATAGTCATAAAACCTTATTTAATTTCTAACACTTTCAGTAATTCAGGCGTCACAGCATCTTTTGGAGAAATGTTGTTGCTGATTGCTATCCACTTTCATTCTGGCCAACTGGCTGCTGTTGGAGAACTTGTTTGTGCTACACTAGGAATGCGCGTACCAGTGCGACCCAATGGATTGGCTCGCATTAGGCAGGCATTCACTCAAGAAATATTTACTGAACAGGTAACAACAATAATAGTGAGTGTGGAGAAAGCAAGACAAAACTGTAAGGGTTGCGACAATTGGTTCTTTCTGTGTAACCCATTACGAAACTGGTGTAAGATTGGTTTGATGTGGTTGTCGTTATATTGAATGCATTAAATGAAACAACTAAGCCAAATCGCCTGTGGTGTAACGGTGCCGGTGTCGCCTGTTAAGACTGTTGGCCGCGTGGAGTCTTGGGTTCGATCCCCAGGTCTTGCAACTGTTATTAAATGTTTTTCAGATTATTCTGAGCATGCATTACATTGTCTGGGATTGGAATGTGCCCGAAGTAGACATAGGCTAACCTAGGACATCATGGGCCTCTCAGTACCTTGGCTAGTCGCGGGTGTGCTAGTATATCTACTGGACTTACGAGTTGTGGATGTACTAACACACCTCTGCTTACCTCTTCGAGGATAACAGGCATAAAGGTACTTTTTTTTTCTAATTAAGTCATAAACCCTTTACCCATCTTTCCTACTATTTTTGTTTCACTATCAGATAATGCATTATTAGATGCTGCCATATCTTGTTATATGATTTAGGTTCCATAGACATCTGCAATACTACAAACCCGAATACTGACTTCATACATATTTATTATCTATAACATACATATTTATTATATAACATTGCAATGCTTCAAACCATTTAGGCCCGCTAGTGATGTGATTATATTGATATAGTAATGATATGTGCTATGTGCAGAAGAGGACATCTTCTAGCTGCTGAAGATAATCAGTGATATGCATTTTTCAGGTTGTCACAGCACATGCAGTAAAAGTTCCGGTCACTGCAAATTTAAACAGCAATATAAATGGTTATCTGCCTGTTCATTGCATTCATCAATTGCTTAAATCAAGGGCATTTTCTAAACACAAAGTTCCAATAAAAAATTGGATCTACAAACAAATTTGCCACTGTACAGCTCCTCTACATCCGGTCATGCCGGCTCTCGTGGAAGTCTATGTCAACTCCATACTTGTTACTAACAACAAGGGAGCGAATGAATATTTTAATCAGCCCATCACAGAGGAAGAGATAAGGCGCGTATTTAGGAATTCTATATTTGGTGTGAATTTCGATTCCAAAAATAAGCTTAGAGATTTTTCTCCAATGGATGTCGATGGGGAATCGATAGAGATTAATCTAGAAAAGCCGACATTAGCTTCTCAATTGCTATTGATATATTACTTATTGCTATATGAAGATGTGAGATTGATTAACGCTGCTACGCTCATCGCCAATGGTCGCAAAATTAAAAGTTACTCTAATGCATTCCTTTCGGAATTGCCGATCAAGTATCTTTTACATCAGGCTCAAAAAGATCAAATGAGTTATGGCGGTCTTTTTAGCCCCCTACTTCGGTTACTAGCTACACATTTTCCTCAACTATCGTTGGTCGACGACTGGATGGACGATCAAGTATTCGGCGATTCTTGTCGACACCACATCGATACAAATCTATCAGATATCGCTATAGACGAAGCTTTCCAATGTATAGAAGAAAATCCATACAGGACTGGAAAAATTTTGAAAGCTATGTTAAGTAAAAATCCTACAGATATTTGGCCGTTTGCAGAAATTACAGTCAAATATATTAGGAGTGTTCTTGGTGACCAGGTACCTCGACATATACAAGAGCTGTATAGAGAAGTTTGGCTTCGTCTGAATACGGTGCTACCACGATGCCTCTGGATAATGACAATCAACGCTCTACTCGACATCAATAATGCAAATACTAAAAACGTAACTGTAACTCAAGAAAATGTTTTGGTCGATCCACTGCAAGTTTTAAGATGCGATGTTCGCGTATTTAGATGTGGACCGATTTTAAAGATAATACTCAGAATTTTAGAGGCAAGTTTGGCTGCGTCCAGAAGCCAATTAAGCCGCCACTTGCTAGATAAACCTCTGTTAGAAAAGAGCGGTCAGTTGACTTCTGACGCGGAAAGAGAAGAATTGAAAAATGCACTCGTTGCCGCTCAGGAGAGCGCTTCCCTGCAAATATTATTAGAAGCCTGCTTAGAAACCGAGGAAGATCAATCAAAACCTGAATTAATGTGGTCATTGAGAGAAGTGAGAAGTGTTATTTGTTCATTTTTACATCAAATATTTATTTCCGAACCTTCTTTGGCGAAATTGGTTCATTTTCAGGGATATCCTAGAGAACTTCTTCCTGTAACTGTTCAAGGAATACCTTCGATGCACATTTGTTTAGATTTCATTCCGGAACTGCTCAGTCAAGCATCACTGGAAAAACAAATATTTGCTGTCGATCTAGTATCGCACTTGTCTATTCAGTATGCTTTACCTAAAGCAATGTCGATAGCGAGGCTTTGTGTCAATACACTTTCAACACTATTGTCGGTGTTGCCCAGTGATCTACGTTTAGAACTGTTTCAACCTGTACTGAAATCTCTCGTTAGGATATGCACAGCATTCCCATCGTTGCTTGAAGATATAACTTCACTACTGTTGCAGCTCGGACGAATATGCGAGTCTCAGGCGTCACTTGGGCATTGTTGGAATGATACCCCCATTTTGGGAGAGGGAGCGTATGTGCAGTCTGATGTTCAGAGTGGCACAAAAGTATTACTAGCAGAAGTACTGTCAAGGGACATTAAAGAAACCATGTCTGAAATCATACAAAAAGCTCTATTAAATGACAAAATTTACTAAAGTAAGATCACAAATTATCAATTCATATTATTTTATTTAAAACTTGCGCCTATATTAATACATAAGTAGTAACATATTTGAAGGCTCGACCGAAATTTGTGATTCAGTTTGCCTGTACATCCAAGCACATTGATTCCGTGCTGTTACATTGTCTATATCATGATACAGTTGAGCCTGAAAACAAAAATTATAACACATATAAAATATAATATAACATAGCAGAAACTGATATCCGGCTACAACCCGGCCGATATTTAACATCTGGTTGGATACTGGATACTTAAGCAGAAAGCCGAATGGCCGGCCGGATTTTGAATAAATAAATAAACAATACGAAAATGTACTATACATATTTCATTCAATGCATGAGTGCTCATAAAAAAATATGATTTAATGTATTTTCTTTACGTCAGAAGAACAGATGGACATCCGGGCATGTGGCCTCATAACTACTCATTGCACCTCAAGTAAACAACGAAATATTTTAAAGATACAATTTATCTTTTTTTTTATTGTCTTGTAACATACCAAAAATTTTAATTTAAAAAAATGATTATTGGTTGTTAATGATAAGACTGACATTACTCTATATAATCAGTTACTGAGAAATAACAACTAAGGTCATATTCTATTGATTGGTAATCAATATATTATAAATAAATGCAATATAATTAGAGCAGCAGATCGCGTTGTCTTATGCAAATTGCCAACCTGTAAATACCACGTGTGTAGCAGACGAGCTTGAGCTCCGATCTTACTGAAGTTCTCTCGGACTACGTCCAGCGAGCTACAGCACGCCGCCAGGACGTGTGCGCGCGCCTCGCCCGCTGCCGGTGCGCACGCTACGCGGCACTTGCAGTACAACAGGAGCGCTGAGTACATTTTATAACATTGTTCTCAAAATTGTAGAAATTTTTTGCACAAATAACTCCTACAATGTTGCGTAATGGAACCATGGTAATTAAAAAATCGACGCCACAAAAGCTATCCGCATATCCAGTGCTAATGTAGATGAATAGGTGTGATGGCAATATTAAAAATTCAAAGAGGATATATATTACATAAAAGAGAATTTCTGAATCAACACAAAAAACACACAGTTTAAATATAGACAATTGTGATTAATATTATTTCCGTTAAATAAAATTGTAAAATACTGCGATCAGTCACGTTCAGAACACGCCCTTAGTCACTTTTAATGTCACTATAATAATCGCCATATGACATGTCTAATTGCAACACAGTCGTCAAATAGATTATTGCGTATTTACCTCTGGCAGCTTCGTATGCACTGCCGTGTTCCATAATCAATGGCAAGACCTTTCGTACAAGTGCTAGAGAATTTCTCGTGCCGCCCATATGTAACTGCACATTTGCTATATGCATTTCAGCAGTGGCAGCCAAGTAGTGTAAATTGTATTTCTTCGCTAGAGACAGTGCTTCATTTAATACCATTATGTTCGTTGATCGTATATTACTAAAAGTATGTTGAACTTCCGACATCATTATCATGGCTTTTATTCGTATCGCCATGTAATGGAGGCTGTCGTCTTCAGTCTTGCAGGAGTCTAGAACATCGTGAAGAACTTCAAGGGAGTCTGTTGCGTCTCCCTTTAAATAATACATTTCTGCCTTTAATAGTTGACTCTCCCATCTGTCGCACGATGCCAACATTCTAATGCATTGATCGGCTTCCTCCCATTTAGCTAGAATGATAAATCAAAACTTTTAATACATCAGTGTCGATTAGGCTTACTAGGCACAGCACAGATTTGATCGCTCTCCTTTTCATTTTTTTAACAGCTCTGAATCAGTTAAGTTGGGGGTGTAGAGGTGTAAGCTCGCATCTTGGAACTATGTTAAACCGTCGGTCTTACGCTTGACATTCTAATTGTGGTTTTTTTTACAAAAAAAAAATCTTGAATGAAACTGGACAATATCCTCAACATTCAATAGCACCTGTTTTTATATAAAAATATAGACGATATAAACAATATTTTGATGGTTTTTGAATTTCGTATGTTATCATTGGAGTCGAATTTGTGACTATAGACGGTATTAGCTGACTATGACAATCCCCACATAGTTTAAGCCTTCAGCTAAGTCGGAGAGATGTCTGGTACATCTCCCCGGCTCCTTTGCAAGAGGCAGTGCCATGTATGGTGCATGACACTACATCCTCCTATGTAACGGAATTGGGCCGGCACGGGGGAAGTACCTCTCGCTGCTCACTTACCGGCGTAAAGTGACAGCGTCGCTGTCTCGTTTCGTGTGGTTTGTGAGTAGCCGGTGGCCCATTTGGTCGGATAATAGGAGGGCAAAGCATCTGCGTGACAATCGTGCGAATGTCCAAGGGCGTCGGTAGTCATCAAAAGACTCCGATTGATCGTTTGCCCATTTTGCTATAAAAAAAAACATTTTGGGCGAAGCCAATTAAACCGTGGAGGCTGCCCTATGTAGCTCTCTTGTAAGAAAAAAACTAAATAGCAGGAGGCTCTTTTACGCATGGGGCAAGATTTTAGTGGGCATTCGGCACTATAATGAGCTGTGAGCCCAGATTCCGCCTGACGCCGGACTGGTGTAGGCGCGTAAATGCGCTTCTCCGGTTCATCAAAAAATTATAGGCTAATGTTGGTTCGTGAATCAAAATTTGGAATAAAAATAAAAAGCGATCCCGCCTCACCACGACGAAAGTTCATACTTTCGGCCTAGGAGAAAATATTTCCGCTCGGCGACCGGACTAAGCACTGAAGCACATAACGGAATAAAATGTACGCAGGGCGATCTACACTTGGTGCGTAGGGGCGGCACTGTGCAACTCGGGCCCGGAGCGCGAAACATAAATGGTAGCCGTAGATATGTACCGTTGCGTAGTGCGGTTTCTGCCTGGTGTGCAGCGGCGGCACGGCGCAACTCTGGCTCGGAGCGCGGAGCGGCGAGCGCGGCCGCCAGCGCGCTGCGCCCGCGCCACTGAGCCGCACTCGCCGCCCCCGCGCGCGCACACGACATAGGCCCCGACCACGACCACGCGTGCCCGCTGCCCACTCGACACTCTAACAAACATTATTACTGTATCTTATACTTTAACATATATTTTTTAAATTTTATACTAAAACAAAAACAAAGATCATCCTTCCAATTGATACTAAAACTAATTGTAAAAAGGAGTATATGAAATAATGACGGTAAGACCCTCGATTATTCAAAAAGGTAAGCGCAAAATATTTGTATACATAGGCAACCAGAATATTCATTATTTAACTCATAAATATTGTTTACTCATTTTCGCGCCAAACGTATGAATTATTTTGGTAATAATATTAAAATGTAGTGTGGTTGACAAAGAGGAACAAATTGCTGTGATATCATTACAGATATAGGTATAGAACCAAATGCTATTCTTGAAATTCCGAAACAAAAATAAGTTTCTGACGAAAACTGGAAATATGATAATTTTTTTTTTTAGATTTCCTTTAAAGGAATCGGTAATAATTTACTTAAGGAAGGAATTAAAAATCATCCAAATTTCAATAAAGAAGATGGCTGGGTTCTTCCCTCTGCTTAGGACCTCGTGGTAAACATTATAATTCTTCGGGTAATTTTGAAAACTTAGGACATCAAACATCTGTCGTCTCAGTGACCATGGTTGCGTTGCCGTAAAGCTTCTGAAACGTCGGGCTAGTTAAATAATTAAATGAACACAGATGTAATCCGTAAAAGTTGTTTTATTGTAATGAGTAACATTCGCGAAAACGTAAGGCGTCAAGAATATTAGATTTAATTTAAAACATAACATATTGTAAAACAATTTGATTCGGAGATATTGGACAAAAACGAAATAATTTTTATATCTTCAAATACATTTTCTAGGCAATATTCCAAATCGAATGGGTCATCGCATAGACTTTTAGGAGCAGTATGTCTATTTATCATCACTTTAAACAATGTTAGCTACACTGTTTAACCTATTTCCGTATGTTATTGCATTAAGTATACCAGTTTAATACCAACCAAAAACAAAATTAGTTAATCAAAACTTCACC
>JAFELO010000794.1:127063-157744 GCA_017140195.1 Eumaeus atala
CGGATTCTATTTCATTTATTCCTAGATTTATTTCATTTGATGTTATCTCATGATATCACTTAGTGACTTACTAGTATTCAGATTAAGAAGGAGTTGACAATTCAATGAAGCCATTTCAATTTTTCCGTACAGAGCCCAAAGAGCAGCCGTATTCGCCAAACCAGCCATAGTTAAGTCCGTCATGGAATGTAGATAATTGATGGAGTCCCCCTTGTTTATAATCTGATGACAAATAATCACAGATGACACAATACATCTAAATGTTAACAGTTAAATCAAGCTAGGTTTCGCATAGGGCTCGGATAATCAAACGTAGGATAGTTTTGTTTAAAGACTTCCTCACTGCACAAATTATGCCTTTAAAAAGAATATTTTTAAAGTTATAGACAGTTGCCAGATTAGGAAATTTTATTATGTAATTTTCATCAATAATGTTAGGTTTAGTGCAAAACATAGCATATTCTAAAACAATTGTATGAGGTGCCAATCTCTCATAGGTGTGTGTAATGGGCCATGTCGTCCACTTGGACATTACAGCTTAAGTACATTAACCACACAAGCTACAAGTAAATCGACATGAAAAGTTCAAGCAACGAGCAATGTTTCTCTCATCAACTCATCTGCATTTTTATATATAAACCAGGTGTTTTATACAAGGTCAACTGTTTAAAAGATTTTAAAAAATAGAGTATGTTCCCTAATTAACATATTGTTTTTTGTAAATACCAGATTAACAATAAATGGGTCTTATTCAGATAATATATGTGTATACAAACAATGTTTCGTTCAATTAGTTAGTTTTCGTTTGTCCTTTGGGAGAAGGGAGAAGAAAGCCATCTGCATAACCAGGTGTTTATGGGTCAGTGATCACCAGAATGCTCCAGCTATTCATTTATAAAGGGTTTATACTATAAAAGAAGTAGATCGTACTTGAAACACTTCCGCAGGCCTGGCTGCGTTGACGGCGGCGTGCTGCGCCATGAGCTGTGCGGCGGCCGCAGCAGCGCGCGGCGGTCGCGGTACACGGGCCAGTAGGGCGGCACGTCGCGCGCGCCCGCCTGCTAGCGCACCCCACGCCGCCGCATGCGCCAGGCACGCGCCGTCCGCCGCTTCTTGCGCCGTTGCCAAAGCCTCACGAACGCCCTCCATAGCCGTAGCCCTGACATAATTCGCATACAACTATTTTTTTTATTTTTCTTTTATAGGTTATGCAAAGAAGCGGTAGGTTTTTATCGTGACTATCAACGCCTACCATCCAGACAACCAGCATAACCTGCGCAAAATCGGCTCCGTATAGAGCTACATACCTATATCTATACATTATCATTATAGGAGTATACTTACTTATGCCCAAAATGCGTATGCATAGCAGCTCTATTCAAGGCTGCATATCGGAAGTTTTTGTTTCGATCATTACTTAAATTTCCTGTACCGCATATATTAAACACAGCACGGTCGAAACAATTATATAGAGAGTCTTGAGCGCCACAAAACTCTTTCATACGTATACAATTAAGAAAACTAAGAAAATGCTGAAAAAATATAAAGTTTAACATTGTCACATACAGTTTACCTAACACAATGAAAAAACAATGCTTATATGCTGTTAAATAAAAAACAAACTACTTCAATCTATTGTTTTTTATGTCAAGCTGAATAAAGCAGTTTTAAATACTACTCTTCTACTTGTGTCTTCATATTTTATCCACATGTTTTATATGGCAAGCAGATAACAAACTATCAATTAAAACATTTCTGTGATACACTGGCAAACACCAGAAAAATTAATTGCTCATCTGTTGATTAATGTTATGTTAATGACTAAATTGTTACTTGACACCTTCGAATCTGAATGTTTCACCACTTGAATTCAACAACACTGTCTTATTTATGGAATTCTCATTTTCATAAGACATAGTGTTGTTAAATTTAAGAATTAAGATAAAAATAGATTATTACTAATTTCATTAAAGTTTAAATTCAATTACTTACGATATCAGGATATTCAGGTATGTTATTAATAATTTGCATAATAGTTTTTTGGAGTTGTTTGGGAGGCAAGGCTTTCTTTTCATTTATTTGTAGCAAATTGGCTTGTTGTGCTGTGAATAGTTCTGCCTGCCTTCTGGACCATTGGCACTCTTCTAAACTAAAATGATTAATTAACATTATAAAAATATGAAATAATATTGAATAACATACTTGGATACATTTAATCTATACTTACAAGTCTCTATCCACTAGATTCATTCTTATCATAAGGTCCTGTGTTTTAGACTCCTCTGGAAGTACTGGAGTTGTTACAGTCACTTGAGATTCCACATTGTTAAGTTTCTAAAATAGTGCCCATCAATTAAATATTATTTTATTGACATACAAGAACAAAAGTTGATGCTCATGTAGAGAACTCAAGGCTCAACTTTTGTCACAAACATTACAGACAGAAAATATAATATACCTCAAACATAGTAATATCCCAGTACAAAAAGGCAATATGTGTTTTAGCCACTCTATGGTGTCTAACAGCTGGCTAGCTTTTCTTCGAGTTCAAAAGAAAGGCAAACTGTTTTCACTTTCTACTCCTCCTATTTTGATTGCACTTTTAAAGACAATCTCAGCACTTGCCTTGGGCTCCCTGCAATTATTTTATAAATTTTTTTGGCCCAGAGACAAGAGTAGCAGCTTTGGGATAGTGTGGTATTGTGTAAAGTATAACAAACTAAACCGAATGCTCCATTGTTACATATCTGAGATTACTATGCAACCTGTTGAATTATCATTTCTAATTATATAGTAATATTATTTTACCTCTTTACTTAATGATCGCATCATTAGACCTGGTCTACCCTTTTGATAATACAAACAAAAGGACTTATATAAAGACACAACTTGAACAAATGTAAGCTTATCCAAATATAAACGAATTCTTCTCAAATATAAGCCTGAAATCACAAATCTTATGAAAAAGAGTATATTTGTTATAAACAAAGTTTAAACAAGAGCTGTAACATTCTTACCTAATACACTAGACTTGGTTATAACACAAGGATTTGTTTCTACTTGTTGGATCATTAATTTATCAATAGTTGTTGCCACACAATCCATAAGTGCATTTATACCATTGAAATAAATATTTTTAAGTCGCACACAAAAATTCTCTAAGTGTACATCTAATAAGTTGTAACGACCATCAGTTAGCAATGATTCTAACTCTTTAAACTCCATGTCGGGGCACTAAATTAAAAACAATTTGAAATCAATTTAAAATTCATAGTTAACTTGATGTATCTGTAAATACAAATACCGACCTGAATTAGCTTTAAGGCAAGAATACAGAAATCTTTTCTATATTTTGGTGCTATTGCACGGTCAACCATATCTTTTGCTGAAGAGAAAGACATAAATTAAATAAATTCATAATTTCTTACATTCATGTCTGAAACGTGAATACATATTGAAAATTACCCTCAATTTTTAAAAGTCCATATTCACGAATAAAAGCAACTACTGCTATTTTATGCGGAGTTATGTTATCAACATTTCCTTTTAGATTTATTAGTTTGATAAAATCAATATTATCGGTAGCAGTATCCATGACAAACAAGTATAATTAGAAGACAAACAATAAATAGAAGTTTATAGCAAAAGTTTCGTGGCTTTTTTATTCAGTGGGTATTATCAAGTATCCTAATGATCTAGTGCAAATGTAAGTAAAATTGGATAAGTAAATGAAATCCGATGAAAAAAAATTAACAATATATGATAAGTAAGTAATTATACTTCTAAAATAGCACCCAAATAACGTAACAGAATTTCAAATTAATCTAAAACTTGGTGTTCGCTCAAGTGTTGTTTTTATTTTTATTGACTTGACCATAGGTCTTCTTCTTCTCTTTTGTTAGAAATGGCAATCGGCCGTCATAGGTTAACAGCCATTGCTGCCAATTTCCAAGTTGACAAGAGCACTGATTTTCAAGATTGATCTGTTTTAAATTTATGCCAAAGTGATGAGATTATAATATCTTGTTTGAATGTAGATAATCTAAAAAGGACAAACGAAAACGTTACAGGACATACACAAACATACACAAAAAAATACTAAAAAAGAGACAATTTACAATTTAATGTTGTTTGAGCGGATATAATGACATAGAAGGGATAAAAGCTTATAGTTATTAGAAGACATATATAGCAAGGTTTTAGTGTTAATAGGCTTAGGAATGTTCCTAGGAAGGATGGTATACAAAAAACTCTGCGGATTGGGCAATTGAAAAGGATGTGGTCTGTTGAACCCTACTCAAGTCCACGGTCACACAAAGGAGATTGTATAATTCCTAATCTGTTTAAATGTAGGGGAGTACACAAGTGGTCTATACGCAACCTGCACATAACCGACGTTGTTTGTTTATCTGTGAGTCGGAAACGAGAAAACCAAGGTTTAGAAGGAATATGAGGTTGGATATTATAAAAATAACGGCCTTTAACCCTGCTACTATTAGACCAATTTGTTTGTCACTGCTTGACAAGATCTAGTTTTGGATAGCTCAAGAGATCGTGAAAATAACTTATATTATGATCTAGGCAGCCATTTGATACGGCGTCTTTTGCAAATTGATCCACAATTTCATTGCCGAGAATACCATTATGTCTAGGTAACCAAGCTAGTACAACCTCAGTGTTACTAGAAAGACATTTATACAAAATTTCTTTTAATTCTAAAATAAGAGGAAATTTAGAATTAGAAATAAACTGGTTTGACCCGATTTCTTGGAGAGTACTCAATGAGTCAGTGAAAATTATAGTTTTGTTTAGGTGGTGACATTCTACAAATTTAACTGCCTCTAGAATAGCTATGGACTCACCAGTGAAAACAGATGATGACTTAGGACATTTAAAACTGATGAGTATTATATTTGGGGATCCAAACTGCCGAACCCACATGGCCTTCAAGTGAAAATTTGGAGGCATCTGTGTATATAAGAAGCCAACCACTCCAATCCTTCTCTATAATACCATTAAAAATTGAATTGGAACCTGAATCAATTTTGGACACACCAAAATTTAATAGAATCCGAGGACGATACAACAAAACGTCATATGCCGTGTGAAAGATTGGAAAACGAGAACATGAGAAATAAGGGTTCGGAAGATTAGTTAAGTTTTGAAAACTCTTAATTAAACAAGGGGTATTTATGCCAATATTTGTTATTAACCATCAGATCAATCAAATTTTGAAGTTTTGGTAGAAGAGGGTGATCAGAACGAGCAGAAATTCTAAATATATATCTATCTGATAAAAATTGTCTGCGTAAAAACAATGGAGAGTCGAGGGCTTCTACCTGGAGAGCATTCGTAGGGGAAGATTTCATGGCTCCTAGTATTGTGCGTAAGCATTGATATTGAGTTTTATCTAATTTTCCTAGAGAAACCTTGCTACATGGTTCCTAGAGAAAACAACCATAATCAATTACGCCTCGGACAATGGCATTGTAAAGTAATTTACAATGCCATTGTCCGAGGCGTAATTGAGATAATGGACGTGCCCCCCACCAAACACCCGAAAGGCATCTAAGAATGTTAATATTGGATTGGCACTTTTGGACAATGTGATTGATGTGTGGAGTGCCAGACAATTTAGAGTCGAAAATAATTCCTAAGAATTTCACCTTATTTCTGATTGAAATTGGATGGTCCTGGTACACTATGTCAATATGAGGGATAATTCTTCTTCTCGTAAATATTACTACCGAGCTTTTAGTAGGAGAAAGCGACATACCATGAGATGTAAGCCACTGTTCTAGGTAAAGTAGAGCTTGATTTAAGTTATTTTGTAGAATGCCAATGTTTGAAGATGATGAATATATGACGACGATGAATAAGGAGTAACTGACTGCTCAAGATCCGAAGTGTAAATGTTATATAATAAGGGGCTGAGGACTGAGCCTTGAGGAAGACCTTTCCATACGCGTCTCAAAGACGAAAGACCTCAATAACGGATCTCTATTGTTCTGTCCATGAGTGAGCTGCAGATGAAATTACAGTTTCTCTGGGATGTTCAGCTTAAATAATTGGTTTCTGAGCAAAGGAAGCACCACGTTATCATATGCAGCTTCTATATCTAAGAACACACCAATGAGGAATTCATTCTTAGAAAATGCTATGCGGATGTCAGTGGAAAGGATGGCTAAGCTATCTTTAGTACTCAAACCTTTTCTGAACCCAATTTAACCAGCAAGTCATTACTTTCCACGAACCAGTCAAGGCGGGCTTTAATAATGTGTTCCATAATTTTAAATAGGCAAGAGGAAAGGGCAATGGGACGGTAAGAAGAATCTAAATTTGGATATCCTCCTATTTTGCGAGGCCGCGATAGCAGCTTGCGCAAAGGCTATACTGTCTGGGATACTATCGATTTGACATTTGCTAAATTATCTTTTAGTAATTTATAGTCGATGATCTTTTTCTTTATTTTAATATTTCTACTAAATCTATTATCTCCTATTTCTATGAAAACGGGTCTATGGTCAGAGTTAAGCTCGTGTAACGTTTCAGCCTCCTTTATGACGAGTGAAATGTTCTAACTTGAAGTGGTTTTGAACCTGACTGATATGCAGAGACTATGGTGATGTGATGATGGCCCGTAATGCATAGCATATAGGGATACTTCTAAATTTTCTAGAGGGGGCGGGTCGAGTGTGATACAATGAAAGAAGAGAGCAAGAGGTCCCCTCTTGTAATAAATGACTGTACCCCCACAATGGGATCGGGTCCTGTCGTTTCCAACAATATTGTAATAGTAAATACACGGATTAGAGGGGCTAGGTTTTAGGAACGTTTCCTGCACTAGAACGATATCTACTTTATGTTTCGGGAGGAAATCCCGCCACTCATGGATGTTAGATCTAAGGCCGTTTGCGTTAAACGACACTAGTCTTAATGAGTTGGGTTTTAGCCATGGTAGCCACTTTTAGGTCTAGTGTGAGTGGCGCTTGATCGTCGCGACCAGCGCGTGATGGTCCTCCAAAGCCTGAAGCTTCTGAGACATGGAGCCATATCTAACTTTATTCGCGAACACTTTGATCTCTCATATGTCAATTGCTAGCAGGAAATTCGCCAGGAATTGCCAGTCGGCTGCGATGTCCTCTCCCCTGCCACCCTGAGGAAGCATTTGGGGCTGATACTGATGCGTCTGGGGCGTCAGGGACATCAAGATAATAGGAGTCGGGGCCATTTGACCCCTGTGTCTGGGGCATAGGGCCCTCTGTGGCTGATGGGGTGTGGGAAGGAGGGGTCTCAGCGCCAGAGGGGGGCATGCGGCCTTTTGCGGGCGAAACCACGCGTTGGTGGTAGGGACTACGGGGACAGGGATGAAACCATCTTGCTTCTGTATCGGGCGCCTATGCGTCTGAGGGGCCTTTTGTCCCCTGGGCAGCGGCTTGGAGATACCCTGGGATCTGGGTACTCTCCGCTTAAATAATTTGGGGCCTTCGGGCACCCCCTGTAGTTAGCCGTGTGGCCAGCTTGTCCGTTAACACGCATGCTGGGGGCCCTTTGGTGATACTGTCCTTGAGACAGTCCACCGTTCCGTGGTCACCCAGGCACTTGAAGCATTTTGGGTGCCCATAACAATTACGTGCCAAATGCCCATACAGCTGGCACTGGTGGCATTGCCCCGATGCCCTTCTCTGGCTCGCTAGCTCTATGCAGCATGTAGTGAGTACACCGGAATTCCATATATACGCTTCTTATATATTCCCTACTTACAACTTCAATATAACTCTCTCTCTTTCTATCTTCACTAAATCTATCTCTCATCTTCAACTTCCGTTAGACTCGTGTTCGTCAAAAAAAAAAAAGAGAAGCCCAAGCATTCACCAGCTTACACGTTAAGTAAAAAGTTATAAGTGCTTAAGAGTTAATTTTAAGTCAAAAACTAAACATAACCTTTTAATCTGTGCATAATTATGCCAGCTGCAGCCTCTGAAGGCCTACGTCAAGTGACATCTAATAGATTATTTCTGAATTCTGACACCCAAATTCCGATTCAGAGGCATAAATTATACTTTTTCCAGCTATATTGAATTATGTTTGTCAATAAATGATGTTGTAAATTAAAAGCAAAGTGATTTTTGTGCTAAATTGATAACATGTAATGTTTAAAAAATTTACAAAATGAATAGGCTAAGGATTTTGTTTACACAAGCCTTGTTGTGTTTGTTTGGTACTAGTACAACTTCTCGTGTTACCGTTCATCAGGGCGATATTTTACCACACCACGGACGTTGTGAGCCGATAACAATACAGTTTTGCCAACAACTTAGATACAATCAAACAATTTTCCCCAATTTATTGAATCATGCTAGACAAGAAGATATCGGAGACGAATTATATCGGTTTACATCTCTGGTTAAGCTTAACTGTTCACCTGATTTAAAATTCTTCTTATGCTCGGTCTATACACCTGTATGTACAATATTAAATGAGCCGATTCCTCCATGTCGACAATTATGCGAATCGGCCAAACGCAACTGCGTTGGCAATGGTGTTACTTGGCCAGAATATTTAGACTGTTCCAGATTCCCAGTTGCAACTGGAGAAGATGATCAACCACTATGTGTTGGATATAATAACATTACTCATGAATCTCAAAAGCCAACTGAAACGAAACTACCTAAAGTAGATTATAAGTCTAGTATGGAAATAGACCCTACTAAATTAGATGGAGCTAAAGATTATGGATTTGTCTGTCCTATTCAATTTAAGATACCCAAAAGCTTGGATTTGGAATACACATTAAAAGTTGGAGAAAAAGTAGAAAATGAATGTGGGGCACCTTGTAATGGAATGTTTTTCAGTGAACATGAAAAAAATTTTTCAAGAATGTGGATTGGAATATGGGCTTCATTTTGTTCCATTAGTTGCTTATTTACAGTTCTTACTTTTTTAATTGACACTGATCGGTTTCGTTACCCAGAGAGACCTATCATATTTTTATCAGTATGTTACCTGATGGTGGCTACGGCATATGTTATTGGGTGGAGCTCAGGCGATGGAGTTAGCTGTCAAGGCCCGTTTACGTCAACATTGAATGGTGCAAGACTACCAAATATAACGGTGATTACACAGGGTACAAAACATGAACCATGCACTATACTTTTTATGATTGTATATTTCTTTAGTATGGCCTCTAGTATCTGGTGGGTTATTTTAACCTTGACTTGGTTCCTAGCTGCTGGTCTAAAATGGGGACATGAAGCCATTGAAGCCAACTCACAATACTTTCATTTAGCTGCTTGGGCTGTTCCAGCAATAAAAACAATATCGATTTTAGCAATGGGAAAAGTTGATGGTGAGTTAGTTAATTCTTAGACTTGAAGTAAGTTATAAGTATTCAATATATATATGATAATATATTCTATATTCTATAGTTTGTTTCTGTATGCATACCATTAACAATGTGATAAAGTATACTAAAAGTTATTAAAGAGTGCAGATAAGAAAAAGAATCAATAATGAAGAAAAGCTAAATGATCTCTGATTATTTTATTGGTGTTATAATGGTATCTCCTTGAATATTTTATATACAAAAATATATTTTTTATTAACTTTCAGGTGATATTTTGTCTGGTGTATGCTATGTTGGATTATGGGACGCTGAAGCTTTACGAGGTTTTGTACTTGCACCATTATGTGCATATTTAGTATTGGGCACAATATTCCTACTAGCTGGATTTGTCTCCCTTTTTCGTATCAGAACAGTGATGAAACATGATGGTACTAAAACAGATAAATTGGAAAAGTTGATGATCCGTATTGGAATATTTGGAGTACTTTATACAGTACCTGCCTTAATTGTTATTGCATGTTTGTTTTATGAACAAGTATATTTTGACAGTTGGATGATGACTTGGCATCGTGACATGTGTTCTTCTCCATTATATTCTATTCCATGTCCATTCACCCACACAGAAGTAGAGAGACCGAAATTTGAAATGTATATGATTAAATATCTTATGACAATGATTGTTGGAATCACGTCTAGTTTCTGGATCTGGTCAGGAAAAACTTTGGTATCATGGCATCAATTTTTTGACAAGATAAAAGGACGACGAGTAGAAGCTTACGTCTAAGTGTGACATTTTAGTTGTTATTTTAATTACAATTAAAAGGAATTTTGAATGTAGGTTTTACTTTACATAGAGCTGTTTAATCTCTAAAAAAATTACATCAAAATAATCAAGTTTTAACAATTCGCAGGATATTTTTAACAGATCTTTACGATGAGTTTACATAATTTAAGTATTTTTGTAATAATGAGTTTTGAGATTATGAACAAGGCTGAAAATGTACATAATATGTAGTAGTATCCACTATTAAGTATTAAGGTAAAAAATAGTAATTATTTTTATTTTTACTATTAAGTTATTTTAAGATTAATGATGACGTACTTAATAAATTCATATTTTTAGTTACTTCTTTATTTTTATTACATAGTATATGATACCAGCAGCGCCTCGAAGTTTCACTTGCATAACTTGCGAATTCAGCTCCTTTTGATCCTAATGTGATGATATATAATCTATAGCATTCCTTAATAAATGGAGCTAACGCCTACCCAACACTGAAAAAACTTTGTATACTATTTCCTCTGTTATTTAATTTCAATTTAAATTTGCGACCGGTTTTGACTTATCATCACCAGGTAAACAAGTGTATTTATAAGAAGGGAGTTGGAATAGAAAATGTCTACAATTAAAGGCTTCACTATATTGTCGTATTGGATGCTTTTATATTATTTATGAGTCTAACAATTCATCTATGGTCATTAAAAACGAAAAAATTAATTACTTACCTTGAAATAAAATAATTACACAATCAAATTAATATTTTATATAATTATGAAACCATGATTTGGTAAATGTAAATTGAAATTAAGTAGTTGTGTAAATAGTATATAAACTTCAGGTTTACATATTAATATAAATTTTAAGTAGTGTAGTTTCTTGTGCATGTACAGCAACAGATGCAAGTTCAAACCACCAGGCACGTACCCACGTTGTGAAAAATCTTAAATAGTTTTTACCTCTAATAGCTGTAACACAAATTCTTAAGATACTCGACACCTGATATAATAGTGTCCTTCTTGTCACCGTTTCGCAATTTATGTGTACAGATGCATTAGGCTAACATCTAATAATGTTTTTGAAAGTGCGTGATCCAGTAGATTTACTCATTCAAGCCCAATTCTAAGCTACCATTAAAATGTGGCTTTCAGAATTTCAGGTACAATATTTGAATTTAGACTAAATTAATGTCACATGCTTACAATGTGAAGGGAGTGTTACCCCAACTTGCCTCACAGAGTTGGTGCTTACTGCACATGTGTCTGTAAACTATGGTATACTTATATGACCTCGGCATTGAGTAGAAGATTCATGATCTACAATAAATACAATTATCAGGACGTATCTCTCTTTAACAATACGCAGACCCGAAGTAACCCTCACATTTTGTGATTGTAGAAATATCTGCAATCACAAAATATAGGAGACAATCCTTTGGGGATGTGGATGTTTATAGAAATTACTTACCCTTTCTCAACTTTGGATTAAAATACCCATCTACTAGTAAAAGTGTACTGGTGTATTGGTTAGTTAATAATAAAAAGTTTCCCTTCGTCGTATATCCTCGTTTTGAAAATACCTACCTATCGACCTTAGTATCGGAGTAATTGATGTCGACATATCGAGTAACGTTCAGTTCCGCGGTCATTTGAAAACGAAAGCTAAATTAGCCTCAAAGAAGCATATATATTGGCATACCCAGGTTCACTTTAGGGCCAAGCAGTACCTCAATCCAGCCCATCCGCTGCAACTTTGCAAGGCGCAGGCATGCAATCTATGTGACTTTAATATATATTATAAATTTATAGCAAACCAAGGGTTGCGGTTACCTTGCGAACATAATTTTATATCTTCTATTTACTAGTATATTTCGCCCAGTTTGCATGCAGGACTACACATGCAACACACCGAGACAAGTTTCTTGTCTTTAGCCTTATAGTTATTTTAATTATACTACAACAAAAGTATTAATATTTATATTTATCTCTCAAAGCACACTATTGTCAAGTCTCAGAAACTTCAAAACTTGTGGGCAAATTACCAGTGATCTAAAACTTCCCCCCCCCCCATCCCCCCTATGTATTGAATAGTTGTTCCGGTCATTTCTTTACTTGATCTTATTATCTTCCAAAGATACAGGCTTAAAAAACTTGATCTTGATCTTATTATCTTTGGAAGATACAGGCTTAAAAAACTTAACTCTTGAATTTTTATAATATGTTCAGTATTTTTTTCATGTTTTATTTACACTAAAGTAAACAGTTGTTAGAAGGTTGACTCTTTGGAGAGCTTACAGGGAATATTGCACAGCCTAAATGAATCCTTCCGACGTATTGGATGAACTTGGACAAGATAAAGATCATGTTCAACGATAAGTTCTCCCTAGGCCAGTCGACATCGATGGTGCCATTTTCGAAGTCGTAGACGAATTCGTCTACCTCAGACAACTATTGCATTTAGGTACGAGGGTGGATCTAAAAGTTCTAAGCCCGACCAAGAAAATGAAAGAAAATTGGATCTAAATTTATTTTTATTTTTCGACATAGTCTCCATCTAGTTCAACACACTTCTTCCACCTGACCTGCAACTTGTTTATCCCCTCGAAAAAAAAGATTCCGGAAGGTCGGCGAAATAATCGTTTACTGCGACTATCACCTAAACTTTGGTCGAAAATTTCGAGCCACCCAAATGTTTTTTTTTTAATTTAGAAATAAATGATAATCCGAGGGGGCTAAATCCGGCGAATAAGGTGGGTGGGGCAGCAATTCGTAGCCACAATCATGGATTACAGACATCGTTTCAACCGAAGTGTGAACACGTGCATTGTCTTGATGAAACAAAACTTTCTTACGCAACATTCCCGGCCTTTTTTCTTTTATTTCTTCCCGTAGTCTTCGTAAAAGGTTACAACAATGACTAGAATTTATAGTTTGACCTTTCGGTAAATAATCTACAAAAATAGTGCCCTTCGCATCCCAAAAAACAGAAGCCATTCGACACAGTTAGTCGACAAAACGACCTTAGCATTTTTCGGTGTAGGAGAGTCTGATCTTTTCCACTGTTTGGATTGTTGCTTTGATTCAGGAGTATGGTGGTGAACCCAGCTTTCATCCATGGTAACAAATGTAGACAAAAAGTCCTCGGGATCAGTCTCAAAAAGCTGCAAACAGTCTCGCGAAATTCTGTATCGAACTCGTTTTTGTTCAGCAGAAAGCAACCTCGGGACCCAGCGAGCCCCTTATGGAACGCCAACTCTTCAGTTATTATGTGTTGCACCCGGCTATAACTAATGTTTGTTATCTCAGCTATCTTACCAATGGTCAAACGTCGGTCACCCAGTACGAGATCACGAATTTTATCGATGTTTTCTTTCGTGGTAGAGGATGTAGGCCTTCCACTCCTGGGATCATCTTTAATGCTCTCACGACCGCGCTTAAACTCAGCTACCCACTTCTTGACACGGCATACGGTGGAGCAGACTCCCCCAAAGTGCTCACCATATCTTGATGGATGTCTTTTGGTGTTTTATTGAGGTACTTAATGAACGGTGAATAACGGTGTTAAATTTTCTCCATTATTGAAAATTGCGTCAGATTTCTTCAAACAAATAGTCGCAGAAAATTTATATTGTATTTTGAAAATTTGTATTATATAATGAGACTGCGCACAATAAATCAATATGACATACTTACAAATAACGGTAGATTTAAAAAAAAAGGTGTCATAGCTCCATGTAGGTTAGGCCACGAACTTTTAGATCCACCCTCGTAGCTATAAGTTCGAGAAGGAAGCCGGTAGAAGGATTCATTTGCGTTGGGCAGTATTCCGAAAGCTTCGTCACTTTGTCATGTCGCCTATACCACAGAGCGTGAAGACAAAGTCTTCAACCAATTCGTTCTCCCCGTGATGACCTACGAGGTCGAAACATGGCCACTTACTGTAGGACTGCTCCGCAAGTTTGCGGTAGCTCAACGGGCTATTGAACGTGCTATGTTGGGTGTTTCTTTGTCCGACAGAATTCGTAACGAAGTCATAAGGCAGAGAACTAAAGTATCCGATATCACGCGACGATAGGCACGCTGAAGTGGCAATGGGCTGGTCACACACTCAGAAGAACAGATGGCAGATGGGCCAGTAAGGTTCTGGAGTGGAGGCCGCGTTTAGGAAAAAGAAAAAAATATCGGTCGACCGTTCACCAGGTGGAAAGACGATCTTCGTTCTTGAGATTGTTTATTGTTTGGTTTGTCTGAGGGGGCCAGTCTCCTCAGCCCTGTCTAACGTGCGGGGTTTGATTCGCGCTCGATATCAACAAAAGCCGTGATCAAGATTTAATTTACTATTAAGGCTCTGTAAAGATCATGTTTGTATTTATTCTAAGATAATCTAAGCTCTGAACTTATGTATGTGAACCCAAGTACTTATTCGTAAGTAGTGTGTGAGTTTGTTATTCTGTTAGTCATATGTTATAGCTGTGTTACTATAAATATAAAGTAACAAGAGATTGCTGCAAACTGGTGATGTACCTGATTTGCATAGAGGAGAGCTAGTAGCTCTCCTCTAGGTTCCAATAGTTGTAACGCCCCATCAAACTGTATCATGAGAAACAACCATTCATTATATATTATTGCTATCTTTATTAATATGAATTGGAATTAGGAAACACAAATATAATTAACTTAGTTTATTTTTAGACATAATTTAACTTTTACTTTCATTATAATTATATAAAATCATTTCACAATTTGCCCCTCTCACACTTACATATAACTTATGATACTATATACCAAATATTTATGCTCTTGTGTATTTTCCCCAAATGTGAAGCATAAATACAGATGCAATAAATAGAAGAGACATCACTAAAACTGGAACTGGGCCACTGAAACAAGAACAGCATACATTAACACAACTTACTGAAAGAAATTTATTTATTGACTGAAAAGTAGGAAATAGAAATTATTTAAATTTTTGCAATGGAACCAGTGTTGTCATAGCTGATTTTCGGCTACTGTGACCATCTCTATTGAGAGAGCCACCTGTGTGGGACATTTCATAGTGCACAAGGGTTTGCGCAGACACAAGTACACTCACAATTAGTAATTACATACGGCCTATGTGTACTAATAAAATGTGTTGGATCATATTTTCAAAGACATCCATCACTAGCACTTTTAATTCATATTTTATTATATTGTATACAATGAGAAAGGGCTTATGACAGATGAGAAGTAATTGAATGAATTTCTTACTACTATTACTACTACAAGTACTAGACTCATGTAAAATATGGTAACCAATACTTTGGTGTCTCTGTTGTCTTTTTCGGAGTGCATGGGTAAACTTACTTTACTATCTATGTATTTTGGTATTCTTTAAATTTGTTAAACATAGTAAAAGCACCAATGCAAATATACCATTTGAAATAATATCCTCATATGCATTGCATTTTAATAACTAAATAAACTCACACTTTAACACCTGGTGAGTCGTCAGTATAGAAGCGCCACATTCCACCAGATCCAGCACCAGTACTACGATTTCTAGCTGCAGTGGTAGTTGTTGTTGATTTTCGCTGTCTTACAGTACCGCCTGTCGAAGATCGTGGGGCAGCACTTGCTTTGCTCGGGGAACGACTTCCAGAACCCACGGACGTAGAACTAGGGGCAGGGGGCTATTGAAAAATAAATTATTATATTCTCAAACTTGAATTATACAATTGTATAAAAAAGTAATGTTCTTTAATAAAAGAATTCCAGAATTTAATTTATCATACCATCTTAAAAAAGTTCTTTAATAAACAAGGCACTAATAAACAGTCACTGTAGTGAATTTTTATTCACAAATTTCTGAGTAGTCCTATTTCAAGTAAAAGTAATTCTGAACTCTTATCGCGTTGGCCGCACAATTTGCAACGCGTACAATGAAGTTGACACGTATTCTGGCAATGTTGCCAGTTAAATTTATTTGTTTTTCAAATTAAAGCTCAAATAGTATTTCAAAGAAATCGTGTCTTCGAGTACAACAAAGAGGTGATAGTAATTATATTTAGATGTCTAAGATGGCGAGTGTCCGTTTTGGTTATTAGAGAAGGAAAATGAGAATCCATGATTAAATCCATAAACCAAGAGTCTATTCTCCCATGTGCATTGCGCATAGAAATGTAAAAAGAGAGTCTACAGGTAGAAACCCACACTTGCTTTCTCTTTCGACTTAGACTACCTGTTAGCTATCTACTACTCAAAGTATGTTATTATATCTATGATTAAAGGAAACAAAGTTGATTTGTCACGGTTAAACATTAAGAGTTATATTTGGTTTATTACAAAAATAAATATTAGTTGATATGTATGTAGGTAACTTGTTGATGGAAAGTCATGTTTTACACTTGAATATATAAATAAACTTTATATACTTTTTCATAATTAATTCACTTTTCAATTTACATTTACGACCAGTTTCGACTTAACATCATCAGGCAAATAAATATTTTTGTAAGAAGGCAGACAACTGTCCATCAAAAAATGTCTCCAATCAACGTCTAATTATTCAAATATGGTCAATAAGCAACGAAGAGCAATTACTTATTGTGAAATACAATAATTACACATGATCAAAATAATTGGAGTATTTTATAATTGATGAAACTATAATTTGGTTTTCAATACAGAATGATTATTTTTGTAATACATTATTAATTATTTTTAATAATATCATGGAGGTGCTTTATGATCTGGACACGCAGCATCTACCGGTCCAAATCACACTACACTCAACGGCGGTCGAAAGGGAGCGGGAACGGACCAGACAGAGGGTGGACTGGCAAGTCTTCAGAGACCTTATGGCCGACTTCACTATCGACGGGCAGCTCGAGACCGCGGGGGAGGTGGAAGCTGCGGCCTGTATCTCACGGACAAAATCCGGGAGGCACAGGGCGCGGCGACCGTCACCGCGCTAGTCGAGGCGGGCCGTCGGAGTGAACTCCCTCCCGACCTCCTGTCTGATCTCAGGAGGAAAAGGCAGTTGAGGAGGCTCTGGGTCCGGACCCGCTGCCTGCTGATCAAGGCCGATCTCAATCGACTCGCTGAGGACGCCTCTGCAAGGGTGAGGGACTGTCGAGGAGCCGACTGGGAGCGAACCATCGCTCAAGCCGGCGCCAACGACACCTCTCACTACGCCCTGAACAGAGGACTCAGCGGGCCGAAGACCACGATCAGCCCACTCACCGACTCAAACGGCCAACGCCACTTCAACGTCCAGACACGAGCAGACATGCACGCCAACCACCTACAAACACAATTCATACCGCACCCAGAAGCTCCAGTCGCCCCCGAGCACCACGAGCACGTAGAGGGCCGCGTCCGAATCGTCATCCTCCCAAAGCCGGGTAAGCCTCGGCACCTGCCCGGAAGCTACCGGCCTATTACGCTGCTGCCGCACGTGGCCAAGTTGTTCGAGCGGCTACTGCTCCGGAGACTGAAGCTGTACGTCCCAATAAGGGAGGAGCAGTTCGGTTTCCGAAGCGGCCCCTCGACCACACTGCAGTTGGCGCGGGTGCTCCATCACTTGACCACATAGATGAACAAGGGAAGACACGACGTGATCGCGTGAGACCTGCGGGTCGAGTCTGTCGGTGAGTTTGTGGCCCGATTGTCTCGAGGCATGTTCAGTGCCGCAGACAATGGTTCGCACGCCCACCTGAGGGACCTGGCCCCGCTACACGCGCGACCACCTGACGGGGGTCCGTACCCGCGCGAGCTCGTATTCCGTGATCCACCAAACGGATCGGGGTCCTCGGCCCCGGCGATCGAGACGAGGATCATTTACTCACATGCATAACCCACATCACACTAGGACATCAGGCCAAGTAGGCCGCGGTCGCATCCCTATTCAGGCCGTACGTCCTCCGCACCTCGGTGCGCAACAACCCACTAACACCAGTGGGTTGTTGCGCACCGAGCCCCCATCACAGAGGGGACAGTCGCCCCTCGCGAACAGACCAGGGTCATGAGGTTTGCCTCGACACCCGTAATCCTCGCAGGCCTCCCCAGGCCAGTAAGATGACCCACGGACGTAATAATGTCAAATTACGATGTCATACTGATCAATAAATAAATGTAATATAGTGTTAATGTCAAAAAAATACAAAATATGAAAGATGAATTGGCAATGATTTATTAAAGCAATAATATAATAAAGACGCCATAATCGATTTGAAAAATAAAACTAAAAATTAAAAACGCAGAAATTCCTATTATATATAATGGCGCATTATAACATTCAACTGCCACCACGTTCTGAATTACGAGTTGCCTTACCAACAACACAACATTTAGGCGATGCTATTTTAAATTGTTAAAAATTCTGTGAGGGCGTGCGAATGCCCAGTGCGATAGTTACTTGTGTCAATGGCTATACTAAAACAGTAGTCCAAAATACATTAAACGAAGAAATGATTTTAACAATTAAATCCCCTTTTGAAGTTAACAAATATGAAAGTTCTGAATGCGAGGTTAATGTTATGAAAGGAATTGACACAATAGGAATCAATAAATTGTTAGATAAAAACTGGAATAAATTAAGGTTAGAACACATAAACGAAGAGGAAAGAAACTGTATTTACAAATTACGTAGAGAATATAAAGACATATTCTACTGTAAGAAATTACCTTTATCATTCACTAACGAGGTTAAACTTTGTATTCGAACCAAAAATAAAGATCCTATTTTTATCAAACCATATAGACAGGGCCGAGTACAGTCTGAAGAAATAAAAAGACAAGGTGAAATTTTTTTTAGGCAATAATGTGATACAGGGAATCATTCTCCCCTTGGAGTGCTCCTGTACATCTAGTCAAAAAAAAATAGATGCATCAGGAGAGCCTAAATATAAATTACCGACGCCTTAATGAAATCACAATAGACGACAAGTATCCATTACCACACATTACTGACCTTTTTGATAAGTTAGGTAAAAGCACT
This sequence comes from Eumaeus atala, assembly GCA_017140195.1. NCBI lineage: Eukaryota > Metazoa > Arthropoda > Insecta > Lepidoptera > Lycaenidae > Eumaeus > Eumaeus atala. The sequence goes on from JAFELO010000794.1 coordinate 146,167, forward strand.
TATTTCACAACTTTAGAAAGTGGCTATCATCAAATATAAATAATTGAATCAGATCGTCAAAAGACCGCTTTTATTACACAATCAGACCATTTTGAATTTCTAAGAATGCCGTTTGGCTAGAAAACTGCTCTGGCGACATTTCAGAGAACTATGGATAATGTTTTAAGAGGTCTACAGGGCATCGTATATTTAGATGACATAATCATATATTCTGCAAGCTTAAACGAACATATTAACAGTCTAAAGATGGTTTTTATAGGTTACGTAAAAGAAACTTAAAAGTACTATTAGACAAACTATAATTCCTACGAAAGGAAGTATTATACCTAGGTCACACCATAACAAAAGATAAAAATGTAAATATGAAAAAATAATGAAAAAGCCAAATAAAGAAAAAGTTAAAGCTGTATTAGACTACCCAGTACCTAAAACTATTACAGAATTCAAAAGCTTTCTTGGACTTATAGGTTACTACCGACGCTTCATAAAAGACTTCTCTAAAATAGGCCAACCTTTAACTTATTTTCAAAAAGAGCGTAACAAAATTATAATTGATGACAATTTTATAGAAGCCTTACAAAAATATAAAGAGCTATTAGTAAATGCACCCCTGTTACAATACCCTGACTTCAATAAACCTTTCATTCTGACAACTGATGCCTCTAACGTAGCAATTGGAGCAATGGTGTCACAGGGATCCTTAGGTAATGACTATCCAATTGCCTATGCAATTAGAATTATCGGTGACACCGAATCACGATACAGCACAATAGAACGTGAACTATTAGCAATCATGTGGGTCGTTAACCACTTCAGACACTATTAATTTGGCAAAAAAAAAATCACGATATATACAGATCATGGTCCATTAGCTTGGCTTTACTCTATCAAAGAGCCAAATAGTAAATTGACTAGGTGGTGTTTACGCTTTCAGGAATATGACTTCGAAGTCATTTATAAAAAGGGAAAACAAAACACTAACGCAGACGCCTTATCCCGAATAAAATTAAATGCTATAGAGTCCGACGACAAAGAATCCCTGGTAGTTAACGTAGATAAAAACAATTTAAAAATTACCTAGCGGAGGTAACTGATGAAATCGCAGAATTGACCGGAAACAAAACCTCTGAGGAGGACGGTAAGACAACTATTTCCGATGCATCTGCAACTATTTCAGTGAGTCCTAACGAATTACATTTTGAAGAACAGTATCCAATACCCTCAGTATCTAGCAGGACAGAAACGGCACATTCGAATATACAATTAGACACTTACGGAATCCCGATATTACATGAACCATGAATATTGGTATTCTCGTGGCTCAAAAACGATATACAAATTAAAGACTTATCAAGGCCAAAATATAGAATTCTAGAGGTATTCTTACCATTTGGTAACAGGGACCTAATTAGAGATTTTCTTAAGGAATATATAAAATAAAATACATTACTTACTTTGAAGAAAAGCATCAAAGGATATACACTTTGCGAATACAATTATTTCTTTATTTAAAAAGGACACGATTAACATGCTGGAATGTACAGAAAGAGTAATCTATATTGAAGACGAAACAGAACAAAAGAGCTATAATTTTAAAGTATAATGAAGGAAAAACATGCCATCGTGGCATTGGGAAATCTATCAGCTATATAATAAATTCCTGCAAACTGTTTAAGGAAATTAAGTACGATTGGAAGCCATTAAAACCATTGTTACAACTTTACACAGACCCAAAATGCACCCTTTCAAGAAATATTTATTGATCTATTTAGCGTAGAGGGTAGATATTACTTAACATTGGTAGATGCTTTCAGTAAATTAGGTCAATCAATTAGTATTAGTAACCGTTCAACCGCTGAAGTGATTCCACTCAGTTAGAAATTTATAGAGTAGCGAAATACGAACAAAAATTTACGGATGCTGCTTCTGTTATGACTCCATAATGGCGTACAATAATACCATTCACAGCGTAACAGGACTTACACCATTTGAAGTAGTCTTTGGTCATACCGACTCCAATGACATTTTTAACGTCAATATCGGAAAATCTTATATGCAACAATTGCTTAAAGATCACGCTAAAAGAACCAAATATTTATACCAATATATTTGAAATAAAATAATAGAGTCTAACACAAGGAAAGAAATAGGAAAGGCAGTGATGATAGTTTCGAGATTAAGAAGTATATTGTTGCTAAAGCCGTTAATACGCGTCAAAGTAAAGATAAGCCTTTATACCGAAAGGCCCAAGTGACCAGCCCTTTAAAACGAAATACTTTGCCCATTAAAGTAGGTAATAGAAAGTAAAGTTAAAGTTAGTCCCCATTAAAAATATAAGACGCCCTCCGCCGGTGGTGCGTGATAATCCTGCTAGTGGCGAAGTACAGCCAGGCTCTTCAACTCCAAAAAATTGATGGTAACCCTGGGTCATTTATTGCCTGTAAGAAAGGGCTCCTCCTATAGACAGGAAAATAAATGGGTCATTATTAAGATACCTAGATAATGAAAATGCACTTCGATAAGATAACCTCATTAAAAAATTATATAATAAACAAAATCATTTGCAAAATAAAATCACGTTAAAAAACAAAATTATGGATTATTAGCTTCACAGCACGGAAATACTTTATATTAACTCTTTAATCCAAAATGATCATTTGAGACGCATAGAATTAATGATCAGAGAAAAAAAAAATTACTTATCTTGAAATAAAATAATTACACAATCAAATTAATATTTTATATGATTTATGAAACCATGATTTGGTTTTTAACATAATATAATTATTTTTTACGGCTGTAAATGTAAATTAAAATTAAGTAGTTGCGTAAATAGTATATAAACTTTAGGTTTACATATTACATAAATTTTAAGTAGTGTAGTTTCTTGTGCATGTACAGCAACAGATGCAAGTTCAAACCACCAGGCACGTACCCACGTTGTGAAAAATCTTAAATAGTTTTTCCGTCTAATAGCTGTAATACAAATTCTTAAGATACTTGACACCTGATATAATAGTGTCCTTCTTGTCACCGGGTCGCAGTTTATGTGTACAGATGCATTAAGCTAACATCTAATAATGTTTTTGAAAGTGAGTGATTCAGTGGTTATACTCATTCAAGCCCAATTCTGAGCCACCATTAAAATGTGGCTTTCAGAATTTCAGGTACAATATTTGAATTTAGACTAAATTAATGTCACATGCTTGCAATGTGAAGGGAGTGTTACCCCAACTTGCCTCACAGAGTTGGTGCTTACTGCACATGTGGCTGTAAACTATGGTATACTTATATGACCTCGGCATTGAGTAGAAGATTCATGATCCACAATAAATACAATTATCAGGACGTATCTCTCTTTAACAATACGCAGACCCCAAGTAACCCTCACATTTTGTGACTGTAGAAATATCTGCAATCACAAAATATGGGAGGCAATCCTTTGGGGATGTGGATGTTTATAGAAATTACTTACCCTTTCTCAACTTTGGATTAAAATTCCCATCTACTAGTAAAAGTGTACTGGTGTATTGGTTAGTTAATAATAAAAAGTTTCCCTTCGTCGTATATCCTCGTTTTGAAAATACCTACCTATCGACCTTAGTATCGGAGTAATTGATGTCGACATATCGAGTAACGTTCAGTTCTGCGGTCATTTGGAAACGAAAGCTAAATTAGCCTCAAAGAAGAATATATATTGGCACACCCAGGTTCACTTTAGGGCGAAGCATTACCTCAATCCAGCCCACGCTGCAACTTTGCAAGGCGCAGGCATGCAATCTATATGACTTTAATATATGTTAAAAATTTATAGCAAATCAAGGGTAGGTACCTTGCGAACTTAATTTTATATCTTCTATTTACTAGTATATTTCGCCCAGTTTGCATGCAGGACTACACATGCAACACACCGAGACAAGTTTCTTGTCTTTAGCCTTATAGTTATTTTAATTATACTACAACAAAAGTATTAATATTTATATTTATCTCTCAAAGCACACTATTGTCAAGTCTCAGAAACTTCAAAACTTGTGGGCAAATTACCAGTGATCTAAAACTTCCCCCCCCCCCATCCCCCCTATGTATTGAATAGTTGTTCCGGTCATTTCTTTACTTGATCTTATTATCTTCCAAAGATACAGGCTTAAAAAACTTGATCTTGATCTTATTATCTTTGGAAGATACAGGCTTAAAAAACTTAACTCTTGAATTTTTATAATATGTTCAGTATTTTTTTCATGTTTTATTTACACTAAAGTAAACAGTTGTTAGAAGGTTGACTCTTTGGAGAGCTTACAGGGAATATTGCACAGCCTAAATGAATCCTTCCGACGTATTGGATGAACTTGGACAAGATAAAGATCATGTTCAACGATAAGTTCTCCCTAGGCCAGTCGACATCGATGGTGCCATTTTCGAAGTCGTAGACGAATTCGTCTACCTCAGACAACTATTGCATTTAGGTACGAGGGTGGATCTAAAAGTTCTAAGCCCGACCAAGAAAATGAAAGAAAATTGGATCTAAATTTATTTTTATTTTTCGACATAGTCTCCATCTAGTTCAACACACTTCTTCCACCTGACCTGCAACTTGTTTATCCCCTCGAAAAAAAAGATTCCGGAAGGTCGGCGAAATAATCGTTTACTGCGACTATCACCTAAACTTTGGTCGAAAATTTCGAGCCACCCAAATGTTTTTTTTTTAATTTAGAAATAAATGATAATCCGAGGGGGCTAAATCCGGCGAATAAGGTGGGTGGGGCAGCAATTCGTAGCCACAATCATGGATTACAGACATCGTTTCAACCGAAGTGTGAACACGTGCATTGTCTTGATGAAACAAAACTTTCTTACGCAACATTCCCGGCCTTTTTTCTTTTATTTCTTCCCGTAGTCTTCGTAAAAGGTTACAACAATGACTAGAATTTATAGTTTGACCTTTCGGTAAATAATCTACAAAAATAGTGCCCTTCGCATCCCAAAAAACAGAAGCCATTCGACACAGTTAGTCGACAAAACGACCTTAGCATTTTTCGGTGTAGGAGAGTCTGATCTTTTCCACTGTTTGGATTGTTGCTTTGATTCAGGAGTATGGTGGTGAACCCAGCTTTCATCCATGGTAACAAATGTAGACAAAAAGTCCTCGGGATCAGTCTCAAAAAGCTGCAAACAGTCTCGCGAAATTCTGTATCGAACTCGTTTTTGTTCAGCAGAAAGCAACCTCGGGACCCAGCGAGCCCCTTATGGAACGCCAACTCTTCAGTTATTATGTGTTGCACCCGGCTATAACTAATGTTTGTTATCTCAGCTATCTTACCAATGGTCAAACGTCGGTCACCCAGTACGAGATCACAAATTTTATCGATGTTTTCTTTCGTGCTACATCCTCTGTAGGCCTTCCAAGCCTAGGATCATCTTTAATGATCTCACGACCGCGCTTAAACTCAGCTACCCACTTCTTGATACTGGAATACGATGGAGCAGACTCCCCCAAAGTGCTCACCATATCTTGATTGATGTCTTTTGGTGATAGGCTGTTTTTATTGAGATACTTAAAGACTGCACGGTGTTCAATTTTCTCCATTATTGAAAATTGCGTCAGATTGCTTCAAACAAATAATCACAGTAAATTTATATTGTGCAGTATCGGAATGAAACTGCGCACAATAAATCAATATGACTCATACCAACAAATGACGGTAGATTTAAAAAGATGTCATATCTCCATGTAGGTTAGGCCACGAACTTTTAGATCCACCCTCGTATTATCAACAATACAGAATTATTTAACATTTTATCTTCTGTACAAAATTTTAACAATCTAGTTTATCTTGTATCTGTAAGTAATCTCGTTTAAATAGAAAGAACATTATCAGTAAAAGCACACTTAAAAGAAAACCAGATCACGTTTATAACAGAGGTTCCACTTATCGATAACAATACTTACAATTTTTATAAAATTTATTCCTTACCTGTCTTTGATCAGCAAAAAAATAACACCTATATTATCATTCCTGAATATCCCTTCCTTATGGTGAAAAGTTCAATGTACTTAGCTGTAGCGTCTCGGTGCCAAACAAACTCCGACGGCGACAAGTATTTATTCACCGACAGAGAAATCGTACCGTACCTGATACCTACGTGCATGGAACAGCTGATGGACTACCAGACAGATACCTTACTTTGCACCCCTCGAGTTGTTCAAATAGAAGATGTCAAAGCACAGCGGCTTTCGTCATCCGATAGGATAATATACTCTCATTCCAGCACAATAATTACGGACAAATGTGGAGGTGAAATAAATAAAACCACGATAGAAGGAACATACATTTTAAAAACTGACATTGCTTGTGAGATTACTTTGGGTACCATCTACAAGTCTACGCCACTTACAAAGTTATTTTGGTAAAGTGTCCTATAAGATAATGCCTATAATAAAATTATCCAGTGTAAGAATGAAAAGCGCAGATATTGAACCAATAGATATCAAAGGAACTTAACTTGGATGTTATAAAACATCTTTCAACAATCGTGAAAATGCAGGAAATGAGTGATAGTGACAGTGAAAAAGTGAATATAATAAAAGTCAATAGTGTCAGTGTCGCAATGATAATTTTATATGTAATTTTCAGCATAAGTCTTGTTATAGTTTTATATAGGTTTAGAAATAAAATTAGATTAGCGTTTAATAATCGCAACCCTCAGAAAATAACCAGTTCTGATGGTTCCGAACTTAAGGGGGGAGGAGCTATGTTGGCCCCACCGATCCCTACTATATGTGTTAATGCTTAGACAGCATATTTTATGTTCACAGGCGTATTATGTTGCATGTGAACCGGGAACGTCTTGACTTGACAAACGGATTTACATTTAACATGATGGTCATTCAGCTAGAGCATCCAAATCTGTCCAGTTGTCTCAACATAAGCTGTAACAATTTAGAATCAAATCTTTTAAATTGTTTAATTAAGTTTAAATTTAAATAAATGTTATAATTTTTAAAAAGTTATTTCTCGCTCACGGAAAATTGACTACGTGTTTATCATTTTAACAGTGTATTTATTCCTTTACGTTTTTAACGTTTACACTTTTCCTTGTGACATAATGGGTTTTTTTGCACTATTTACCGATACAATGTCGCAAACGACATCAAGTATCACAAAAAACTTGCAACATTGCTAGTGTCACTTAGTCTAAGATCCTAAATCAGACCACTTGTTACAATAATTGACATTGATTTGTTTACACTTAATAATTTTATTATTATTTTATAATTGTGTGTATTAAAGCTGTACTTATTGGTTTTTATTAAAATTATTTAATTACATATTCTTATATTAAAATCAAAATGTTAGGAAAAAGTAATTATTAATTAGGATAACCTCTAACAAATTACACTAACCTCCAACCTCCTGCTTTTTATTCTACATATAATATATTTATAGACAATAGTATGATTAAAAAGTTTTTTAGTACATCTCGTAGTTTGCAATCACTTATCAAAATTTCTTTAAATAATAAAATGAACCACGAAAAATGTTACTTTAGATATATTCAAAGTGAAGATAAGGTTGATATTAGCTTTCTGTTGAAGATTAAAGGTTCGGCAAGACAGTTCAATCTTAGTCGTCACCCATCCGAAAACTTACAAACTTTATGTGGGCGTATTTCGGCAAATGTTCAAAAGATTTTTAACAAGAAATCAAAAAAGAAGGATGCAAAAGATAAAGATGAAGTTCCAGTGTCCATATGTGATAATCATAGAAATCCTTTATCTCAAGAAATCACATGTTTGGACCTTTTCAATTATAAATCCAATGTGAGATTGGAAATAAGGGAACAAACTTTTGATGTAATATTTAATGCACCTTGGATAACAAATATTAGTTTACCTAAAAGTATTTTGGTTGGCTTTCCCGTTTGTGCAGAATATTTTGTATCTTTGTATACCGAAAAACAATATTGTAAATTCAATTGGTACAGAGGTAATGTCAAAACAGAAAAAGGTGGTGAAACCAGTGATATTCACATTAGATGGGACTTTCTGGAAAATAATTTTTACTATAACCCTACTACTGATGATATTGGTATGAAACTTAAACTAGAATGTATTCCAGGTAATTAATAATATTTATAAATTGAGTCAATTTTTTATACCTATTCACATATTAAATAGGTACAGTAACCCTGTTGTTGCTTTTAGGCATATATGTGCTTAAAGGTATATCAATACTGAAAATAATAGTTGAATAAAAACAAATATTGTCCAATTAACAATAATCATTAAATAAGTAAATATTTGAAAAAAGGTTACAATTATGTAAAATTTTAATTTACAAACTATAATTATTTTGTTGTGATTTAATATTTATTTTGTATTTTTAACTTGAACAGTATTACTACTTGACATCCACTTTTAGAATTAATATCCTTTCTAATTATTCCCTTTGCAGGAACAACAGGGTTTTTGTTACATGTATAATCTGCTTAAAAACTAGCCAAATCGGGGCACAAGGTCATGGCATAAAAATGCTTTCCTACAAATGAACACAAAGAAGACAGAACTTTGTTTTTTTTTCGTATCAATTGCCAAAATTAAATTGATGTAATTTTTTTAATTAAATTTTAACATAAATTGAAATTAATATACTCTGGTTAAATAACTGCAACAATAATTTTTGATCTTAGTATTAATTCTACTAGTTTATATCCGTATCTACCTTTGAAATTTTTTTTTGCTACTTTAAGTACAAATATGAGGCAGCCATATTCCAAATAACTTACAATAGGGAATTAGCTTTAATAAACTCACATCTGTTATTACAACACTAGTGTGGTGTAGTGATTTAATCAGGCCATTATGTCTCTCCACTGATAACTACTTATAACATTCCTTTAATTCTAATTGGTTTATGGAGGCAAATCTTCAGTAATATAAGCAAACTTACACATCTTGCCGTTGAAAGAAAAAAAAAACCTCTTTTTCCAAATTTTCTAGCCTGCCCAATGCATTTGTCCTGGTTCTCTGCAATAGCCTTAATAGGTTATAATGTAAACGAGCTGAGTGATTTTAAGAAATCTCTTGGCTCCTTTACACCAAAAGTCTGAGCATGATTGGGAGTAAATTTGATATTTAAAAAAAAAATTGTTTTAGGCAATAATACTTTAATAGGACCAGCAGTGGAAGAGATCGCAAAGAATGTAGTGGAAGCTGGACCTGGTCATTGTCCCTTTGAAACCCGTCAACTGTTTACTTCAATGAAGCTAAATGATAAAAGGTTATTATACATTAATCAAAATCATTAATATACCATAGTGTCATAAATATACACTCAAGCTGATTTCACAGCTGTTTGTGTGACTGACATGGGCCAACTGCATGGGTTCCTAGAGTGTCCTTGAAAAAAATCACTCACTTGTATCCAAGCGAGGACAGCTACAAAACAAGCCTTATAGAAAAATGAACTGGAAACTAGTCATATTAAGGACTTAAAAAGTAAATAGTCGCCCAAGAATCTAGTTTAGAGTTCCTTTAGCCATTTCTTTTAAACTACAGGTATGTTATTGGTTTAGCATATTAAAGCGACTAACTTTGCGGGATGATGAAAGAAGTGCTTGCCCGTTAACGGCTGTGACGGAAGAAAACATGCTAACAGTGAAAAATAGAATTTAAGATAATAGGCGAATAACGTGTCAAGGGAGAGCACATAATGCACATTGGATCGGGAAGCGGTCATGAAATTTCAAAGGAACATCTTCGCGTGAGGGGGATAGTTCTCCGAGGCATGGAGACAGGCCCGGGCGAATGGTGCACTGACATGATAGATAAATTTGATACAGGATCATCTCGGCGCGTTTACGACACCATTACAGGTGATGAGTCCTAGATTTATCAATATGACTCTGAAACAAAGCGGTAGTCGACTGTGTGGGTTATAATAGTATGATTAAAAAGTTTTTTTAGTACATCTCCTGGTTTGCAATCACTTATCAAAATTTATTGAAACAATAAAATGAACCACGGAAAACGTTACTTTAGATATCAGTTCAACCTTAGTCGTCACCCACACGAAAACTTACAGAGTTTAGGTGGACGTATTTCAACAAACGTTCAAAAGATTTTTAACAAGAAACCAAAATGCAAAAGATAAAAAAGATGAAGTTTCAGTGTCCATATGTGATAATCATAGAAATCCTTTACCTCAAGAAATCACATGTTTATACCTTTTTAAGTATAATTCCAATATGAGATTGGAAATAACGGAACAAACTTTTGATGTAATATTTAGTGCACCTTGGATAACACTTTTGTGTGCACCTTGCACGTCACGAGGATAGTTTCACGCTGGGTGCAGTACAACCTCACCGAGGCATATAAACAGGTCCGGGTGAATGGTGCACTGACATGATAGATAAATTTGATGCAGGATCATCTTGGCGTGTTTACGACATCATTACAGGTGATGAGTCCCGGATTTATCAATACGACCCTGAAACAAAGCGGCAGTCGACTGTTTGAGTGTTCCAGAACAAAGCGGCGCGTACCAAATTGAAGCGATCTTGGAAGCGCAGGGAAGTATTGATCGCTAGCTACTTCAATATACTGGCTTTTTGGTGTCAATTCCTTTACGGGACCAAAGGAGAATTAAGCTGAGAGCAGGAGACTTGAAAGGTATACTACATAATGCTTCCCAGAAAGTTTTTCATTTGTGAGCAACAAGCGACCAAACACAGAGGTCCGTAGTGTGCCCGTAACTCTTCACTCTGAAAAAGCGGCCGCGCACACAGAGCTCAAAACGAGGGACTTCATGGGCAGTACGCCGGTCATACTCCCGGTTCACCCTAATGACAGCCCTGACCTGGCACCAGGTGACTGCTTTTTATTTCCTCAAAAATCTGTTCAAAGGGATACAATTTTCGTAGCCGGAGGATAAGGACTGCGTTTGTGCTGGCTGGTAATGAGGTGTAAGCGGCGGGGTAGGTAAAGTTATGCTATAAATGTTTTGGATGCACAGAACTTTGTATTGCCTCAATACAGACGGGGGCAGACTGGTGGAGGTGGCGATTACTTTGAAAAGATTATAAAAACTTATTTATCTATAGAACATTGTTTTATATTTCCAGATTGTCCAACGTAATTGAAATATCATTGAAGTTATACCACATTCTATTATTTTTCGATTTGTTTTTTACAGGCCTTTATTTAACTGTCAATGATAATTTGTATGTCTAGATCAAATGTCACAAACTGAATTTGACCCACTTCCCATTATCCAGTTAAGCAAAAATTTTATGTACATTAATTATGTAAGTTAAATAAGAAGACTACTTTGTCACCAACCTAGCGTAATAATTTATGGACTTTGTTTATCATTTTTGAAATCTCGATACGACCCTCTAGTGCGGCGACCTAAAATGATAAAAGATTATTTTTGCATTAATATTTTCATCCATATCAATGTCAGGCTATTGCTAAAAAAGCTTAAGACTCATAAGTTAAGGCCGTATGCCCGGATTGCTATGAGTGCTCGTCTGGCGACAAGACTAGTTTGGAGTTGAAGAGGGACCGACCCCCCCC
>JAFELO010000794.1:157755-176654 GCA_017140195.1 Eumaeus atala
CCCCCCCTCTCTCCCGCAGTTGGGAGAGATGCATCCCGATATGAGAGTATTGGTAACAGACAATTTCCCTCCTCCCCCGACTCTGACGTCGGGGACAGCTCGCACGAGATAGCTAAAATGGCCTCGGCGCTGACGTGAACGTTTCGCTCATGGAGAGGATCATGACCGGTTGTCTGAGATAATGGCCTGGCGATACATTCCAATACAAATTACAAAAAAGACTGCTGCTACTTTTTTGTATCACACACTTCTCAACTAGTATACCTGCTTATATTATCTTACTTAATAAGTTATCAGATACTCCTGCTGTCTCTACATAACAATATGGTTGGCAACTGCAGTAGTCACTTATATATATAATAGTTAAAACACTTGTATTTTTTTCAGTTTCCGGTGTGTTTCCTATAACATACTTGCAGATTTGTACTGTGACTCAGACTTTACTCGGACTGTTCTGCATCCTTACTGTCCGCCCTACGCTCTGCATATAGATTACAGGAAGAATCTTATACTTAAGGAAATTATTGGTTTGTGTCTCATTAATATGGTTTTAATTTCTTTTTTTAGCAATAATTAATTTATATATTGTTAATTAAAGGTTACAATGCTGATATTATGTGTCTTCAAGAGGTAGACCAGAAAATTTATGAAAATTGTTTGCAGCCGTTTTTAGAATTTAATGGCATAAATGGATTATTCTATAAAAAAGGCAAAACTGTTGCTGAAGGTTGTGCATGTTTTTATAGAAATGACCGATTTCGGTAAGATTTTAATTTGAAATAAGGAAAATGTAATGAATTCCACCACTCTACTTTACAACTCAGCTATTCTATATAATAAAGTGTAGTGTGTGCATCACGGTTGAACATATACCATGTTCAACCGTGATGCCAATTATCAACAACATAAAGATTTGCTTGTTTTTTCGTATCTGTACTATGAGATAACATGGCATGAGACAATGTAGCATATATAGATGATAGCGATTGTCGGCCTTGGATTAATAGAATTAGTAGAGTACCTGCAGACTAGAGAGTAGAGACGCGTAGATAACTGTCGTAGTAAACTAATAGAAACTGAATACTGGATACACTCGCCCTATCTAATGAGGGGGACAGTTCACGCGTGGTAGCTAAAGTTGGCCTTGCATAATTGGGGGAAACGTCTTCCCGTTCCACCACGGGTGGTACGATTTGTTCCTGGTCGTCGTTGTAGAACTAATCGGTGCGGCGGTTTAATTTGAGCTCGTTGGCAAATTCCGTGAAGTGTTGCAATTAACTCGTAAGTATGTGAAGATCTCTGCACTAACATCGGCGCTCTGACCGTTCGGAGTGGAACGTGTGTGTTGTTGTTTGCCATGATGTGAATCGTAAACCCGCGCCCAAATCCCTCGGACGAGGTGTAGTGTAGGTGCAGGACCGCGGCTGTAATCTGTTTGAATTTTGCTTTGTTGTTTCTTACAATAGTCGTGATTTGTTGGCTCTGAGCCTGTTTAAGAGGCCTATATTTTATCACATTTTGCTGTGGTATAAATGTGGTCTCTGGTTTGTAGTAAAATCGCATGAACGACTTTTTTATACATATTTTCTATATATCTTAAAAATATTGCCATACAGTAGAATCCCGACAATACTATTGGTTTTAATATTTTAAGTATATTTCAGATTTGTAGAGGATAGAAGTATATTGTTGGCTAAAGCAGTAAAAGAGGAAGTATACCTGCAACCAATATGGGAAAAAATTTGCAATAATGCACCTTTGATAGAAAGATTGCTTGACAGATCTACAATAGCAAGTGCTACAGTATTACAATTCTGCAACTATCCCGATGAATTACTTCTTGTTGGAAATACTCATTTATATTTCCACCCTGACGCTGATCATATAAGACTACTACAAGGAGGAATTGTTATATATTGGCTTAGACATCTCAAAAAAGAATTTATTGAAAAAGTAAGTAAAAGAAAAATAAAATTACCTACCTACCTATATTTAAAATATTTCTTGTGTGGTCGAAAAGGGCTCTAATAACTTAAATAAAATTTCCAACGCTTAAAGCGTTATCAGTGACGACTATCTAGATAAGGCATACTTGAAAAAAAAATAGTTTTCTTCGTATCATATTTTATTAATTTTCAACAGCAGCTTTTAAATACCTGCGCTCCCACACATATCAATGATGAACATGCACATACATCTGTTCACACTATGCGATGGCGTAAAAAAGCGGCGTCGATTGATATAAGGTGCGCAAGAGACGAAGCCGATGTACTTTAGTGCAGTAAAACGTTACGCTGGTGTTATGCTCAATCGCTGTTTCACACGATTTCACTCCTCATATTTTTTCACACCGCGCGCCTTGAAACGAGTAAACTCTAATAAATTAAATATTCAATGTTTTAGTTATTTCAAACGTTTTGACGAACGAGTTTGTGTTGTCATTTTGTGTGGGTGCACTAATTATATTGAACTAAATGTGTTGGATTAGTTCTTAATAGAAGCTAGTTGGGCCAAATTTATGACACTTGATGATGCTATCATTGTTGACATCGCTATCTATTTATTTATTTGTTTATTGATATAGTAGTAAAACGACGTTATGATGTATTGTACAATTGTTGTTACATTTGAAGGTAGGTGATATTTATGATACACTTGACATTTATGGTGCGCTTGATATTTATAAGGCAATTTAATTTTTGTACAAACATTATCCTTTTTAGTTTTTACCTCAAGAGGAGTTTCAGTAATATTCATCTATTCTGCTATATTCATTTTGCGAATCGTGACAGGGCTATCGGATTGTGACTTTTTTTGTGTCCTTCTGTTCTGAGTGTAGGTCGGCCGCCTGCGTTCATTAAAAGAGACCTGTGTTTGTCAGTAGACGGAACGGTGTAAGTGATAAAGCAGATTCATAGCTTCTAGTTCTGCGGATGTTTATGGGTAACTAAAAGTATTCAATCTCAGCCGTGTGTAGTATGAAGTCAAGCTTTAACCACTGGTTAATAATCAGTATGTTAAGTTAAATTTTTTATCTATCATTCTTTTTACTATTTCAGTTTCCAAACAAGAGGGTATCTGTAATGTTGTGCGGTGATTTCAACAGCGTTCCGACATGTGGCATTTACCAGTTGTATACGAATGGAACTGTACCAGATACTTTACCGGACTGGAAATCAAGTAAATTTCTTTGTATTAATCTAATATCTAATCATTCGCAGGTGTCGATAAAATGATAACATTATCTATTTGCTATTATACCTGGATTACGAGGATCGCTCGCTACATCGTAATTACTTACAATGAATACACATACTGCTGAGCCTCGACATAATAATGTAAATACAATGCTACGTTCATACACTATTAACTGTTAATAACCTGCATACACCTTCAACATAGTTAAATTGTTAAGATGCACACTAATGGTTTATAATCAGTGTTTTTAACTCAGTTTTTGACCTGGTAACACAGAGTACAGAAATTTGACACGATTCTCCCCTAACTGTGACAAGATGTTGTACCTTCTAACCTTAGGGTGTGAGAGGTCCGAATGAATAAATTATGTATATAAATAACACACATGTGCATATAAAATTTGACGGTTTCCCTCAATTTCTCCGGGATCCCATCGTGGGATTCTGAGTTGATGACAATGCGCCAACTCGGAATTATGTCCTTTCGAACAAAAGACAATGTTGAACATTTGTAAATAGCCACAGTCCTTGCCTTCTAACTTCCACCATCAGGACAGTGACATGATCACCATCATCATCATTTTCAGCACTTATCGGCCCACTGCTGGACGTGGGCCTCTATCAGTGAACGCCAAGATGGCCCATCTCCTGCTACTCGCATCCATTTCGGACCAGCTACCGTACGGAGATCGTCATCCCACCTGTTGAACGGTCGACCAACATTTCGTTTTCCTAAACGCGGCCTCCACTCCAGAACCTTAATTTCCCAGATACCATCTGGTCTTCTGACTGTGTGACCAGCCCATTGCCACTTCAGTGAGCTTATTCTTCACATGATATCGGAAATTTTAATTTTCTCTGCCTTATTACTTCCTTGCGAATTCTATCGGACAAAGAAACACCCAACACAGCAAGTGGGCTGGGCTACCGCAAACTTACGGACCAGTACTAAACTAAGAGGCTATTACGATTCGGTCCTGTTGGTCATCACGGGGAGAACGCATCGGTTGAAGACTTGTATTCAAACTCTGCGGTACAGGCGATGTGAGAATGTGACGAAGCTTCCGGAACGCTGCCCAACCTAACTGAATCGTTCTATCGACTTCCTTCTCGAAGTTATATACCTAATTGCAATAGTTGCCCGTGGTAGACTTACTCTTCTGCGACTTCGAGGATGGCACCTTCGACGCTGACCGACCTAGAGGAACGTGTTCGTTGAACATGACCTTTGACTTGTCCAAGTTCATCTTAAGGCCAACACGTCGGGAGGATTCATTTAGGCTGTGCAACATTTCAAACATTTCAACATTCAAATAACAATAGAACGTTTACGAAAAAACACGTATGTACGTATATAATGTAATGGTTGCCCTCATTTATTCTATTATCTTATCATCCGATCATGATTGGTGTACTTCTGTATACCCTTTCAAACAAAAAGAATTTAAAAAATCTAAAACTGTTGAAGTTAATCACGTAACAAACATACAAGAAAAACATTTTTTATCTTCTAGATGAAAACGAAGCCGTAAAAGGACTAAGTTTGACACAAGATATTTTACTTGATAGTGCATGTGGAACTCCTGAATTCACAAACTTTACTGTGGGATTTGCTGATTGCTTGGATTATATTTTTTATGAAAAAAATAACTTTGATGTGAAACAGGTATCTAAAGATTATTTTATTGCTTATTTACTTTCCAGGTTATAAAAAAAATTAACAGCTGTGGCCTGTGGGCCAGAGAATGCGGTTTATTGGCGTAAACTTTAGATTTAAGATAGCCCCTTAGGAAAAAGTTCATAGAGGCTAAATTTGGACTGCCTGGAGACCAATTTATATATAGACATAGAGATAATAGAGGTCGATTTGCCTAAGAAAATACGAACACGTGGCAGAGACATTTAGCGTGTGTGAAATTGCTCCGACCTGTTGGAAACATGTTCGTAGCTAAAGTCAGGAAAACTTTATAGATCAGGTCGCAAGAAATTGTCTGACATCTCCACATAACGCTCTGAATTCACTGTAGCCGCACGCCTCCTTCCGTCTTCAAAAAAGGGCCGATAATTCCTCGTCACTTAGGCGAATGAAGGGGTTTCTAATGTTTGAGTTTTGGATTCGATGCACTCAAGAAACGGCTGTTCTGCTTATTTACGTGGCCATTAAGGTGAAAATAAGCTACATCCGAAAAAAAATATGTTAGTAAACGTTGAACATCGCTCAATCACCTGATCTCCGAATCAAGCCTCTGTCTGGCATCTTGGGGCTTTAATTCTTGCACAAATTTAGTTTTGTAGGGGTGCAGATCTAGGTCTTTGTGCATAATGCGATGTAATAATGACATATGCGCGTCCGAACTGAAAGTTACGGGCCATCATGAACAGACTTCTTTTCTACCGTTCTTGATGACCTGGGCTGCCCGGATTTTGATTTGTCCAGCGTTGTAACAATCTGTTCAAACATTTTAACCCAATGTCGAATGACAGGAATGTTTGGCGCGTCATGTAAATGGTGAAAACCTCAAATACTGCAAATCATTCACGCGCTACAGTCGTCGAATCACTGTTTTTTTAATCCTCCGCGCGCACAAAGCGCGGTCTGCTCCCGAAAAAGGCACCATAGTGACTGAATTCACAAAAGCCAGGCTACCGATTGACACAACCCCCTCGTCCGTCGGATACGTTGTGTTCACGCAGTATGCAATTTTTTTTTTTTTGAGACAGCCTGTATAAAAGTTAACATGAGTTTGCGAAGTCCCTCCATTTTACATATTATTGTGTGTGAAAGTGAAAGAAACTGAATACAGAATCCTTTAAAATAATAAGCGTTTCCTTTTATTATTAAGGATTTTTATTTAAAAATATAGCACACATTCTATTTTTAGCAGAGACATTATTTATATGTTATAAAAACATATTTCGATTCATACTTATTGTTGTCTGAAATATGTATACATAATCCACACTTTAGTCGTAAATGAGTTATGAATGCCAACATACATCAAAACGATCCGCTTTTTTCAAATGCGCATACTCAAGTGGCTCTCTTGTGACATTCTTGTCATATTTGCCCAAGCAAAAAAATTAGGTTTTAGAAGTGTTATTTGTAAACAACCTGGTATTTGGTCTTTATTACCTTAGACTTAGCCCTTCAAAAATGGCATCACTTTCGGTTTATAATAATTTACTAGTTTTAGTTCTTACTGAAGTAGAGATTCCGGGTGCTTATAGTTATTTACCATTAGCACTTATTGCGAACATACTAGCATTTTTAAGTTCAAAATACAGTTCTCGCTTATGCCCAGTTACCTAAAACTAATTTGATATTGACTTGTCAGTTATACCCTTCTACAATTTACTATTTTAATGTAGCTCTGACATTTGCGCCGTATTACTGATATAATTGAGTGCAACTTCCTCTATATTTAGTTTAAAGGAGACTTATTCAGGTAACCCTTTCCTCCCCCACCATGGTTCAAGCCTTGCCGTGGCGGTGGGGCTTAGTAACCTGGGGTGAACACAGGCGAAGTCAATTGAACCGAGGGGATCTTTGCACTCCTCTTATAAGAAGAGGGGGCTTAAAGGTCAGAAGGAGGAATCACTGTCGGTACCCCTGGACCCCACCCAGGGCCGGTGAAGGCGCGTAAATTTCCCCGCGTCAACAAAAAAAAAAGTTTACCCTATGCTCAATTTGTTATGTTCCATTACCTTTTGGCACAACTATGTAAATCGTCACTTATCCATTCTTACTCTTTTAGGTTCCACAGTCAGGCCCTATTACCTCTTCATATCATGATATCAAGTCGCCGTCTTCTATACTCTGCATTTTTTTCTATGTAGATGTAATTTACGCCAAATTACATCGTAAGGAAAATAAGATCATTTGATGTAAGCGACTATAGACCACATAAAAATACGTCGAATCACATAAATAAAAGTGTGATAACCTTTATTTATGTGATTCAGAGTACTTGTATCTGGTGTTTTTTTTTAATTCTAGAGATATTTTACTTTTTACGATACGAGAGGAAAAAGGAAGCATGCTCATTTTTCTAAAATTACGAACTTTGAACTGTTCACCCGAACAAATTGGATTTTGATTCTCATACCCATACCTTTGAACCATACCTAAGGTATGGTAAGTTAATCATACTTTCCTATTCCTGTGATAACCGATTTAATTTTGTTTACAGGTAGTGCCCTTCCCGAGCAATGAAGAACTAAGAGCCCATACTGCTCTACCTAGTATAGTTTTTCCATCTGATCACATTGCTGTTGTGTCAGATTTAGAGTTGAAATCTATCTAATAAACCTACTTCTATTGTTCCTATTTATTTAAATATTTTACCTACTAAATTAAAAAGAGGAATATTTTCTTTGTTTATTTCTTTCTAGAGATCTTCGGGTATCGGATCAGCGTTTCAGAAAGAATATTTCATCAACGTGACTGACGTTGACATTTTAATATGACAGGGCAGTCGGTAGGTAATGGTCCTTTGTAGCCAATGAAACTAAAATCAAGCGAAAAAATTATACATGTTGCCTTTGTACACTACTGTGTGGTGAGGTTACTAACTTCACCGCAGCCAGAGACCAAAAACCCCGGGCGAGTCAGTTGTACACATATAGATGGTTCATTCACCTCTAAGGTGAAGAAACCATCTATATGTGTGTAGAATGGGACATTCACCTCTATGGTGAAGAAGTATGCCATAGGCAGCTATATGATGGCAGCTGGCCGTCTTGTTGAATATAAAAGGAAGGTGAGAAAGCAGTATCTTTGCCTATCTAATCTCGAATGCGCAGAGAGAAATAAATGAAAAAAGAGAGAAAGACGGCCGTGTTTTGGGCTTCCTTTCTCTATTCATAATATCCCTCTGGCTTTAACTGCATTAAGTCATCTAAATGTTTTTAAAATTATCGTTTAAAATAATAAACTTACAAAGAAAAATTGGGTGTTTTGAAATTACTTTTAAACTATTGATGATTATTAGTTATGTTTACCTGTTTAATACTCATTTAAAATAATTATTCTGGAATTAACATATTGAAACGTTTGCAGTTAACTAAAGTAAGTTATGTGAATGTTTTTAGATTAAGCGTTTTAAATAAGCTTTCAATTAATTGGTACTGGAAAAACTCTTCTGTGATTAATCATTCTGGAAGAAAACAACTGTTCTAGTAGGTGAACCAACACATGTAGGTCTGCTCATTACGGTTCAGTAAATCATCTAAATGTTATGAAATTAATTATAAGAATTGTAACGATTTTAGTAATGATTGTACGTACATTTGAAAACTCTTTTGTTTCATAACAAACCTTCCTACATTTTGGTTTACAAGTTAAATGTTGTACAAAACGCCACGCGAACATGTTTGGGCACGCAAACGCCTCTAGTTCCGTGATATCTCGACATCTTAGCCCTCTTTTTACCATTAGCCATCGGAATGATAACACTGGATAGCATTGATTAGTTTTGAGCTTTTCTTTTGTTACAATTACAAAAGTAATACGTTTTAAATATTAAGTTAAATAAAACATTTGTGATTAATTTGCATTATATTAGGTCCTTACATATCCCCACCATGACTCAAGCCTCGTGGCGGTGGAGCTTAGTAGCCTGGGGTGATCCCAAGAGAAGCCAATTGAACCGAGGAGATCTTTACACCTCTCTTATAAGAACCCCCCTCTTCTTATAAGAGGGGTGCAAAGATCTCCTCGCTAAAGAGCAGGAGGATAAAGCGCTCTCGGTAACCCTCTTATAAAAAGAGGGGACCAAAAAGCAACAGGAGGAGGCGCTTTCGGGCAAGGGGCGAGGATGGGAAGCTCACCCCATTGCACTGTCCCAATGTCGTTGGGGTTGTCCTATAGTTCGGAACAACCCCATCTGTGGAGGTGGAGTCGGTCCCTTAGGAGGCTGACTATCCCTCGAGGTGCCCTGATGATTTGCTGTTCCGGGGCACCTAACCAAAGGCGGCACTGATGGCACCCCTGGTGGTTTTTGTGGGTATTCGGCACTATAGTGTGTCGCGAGGCCCACACACCACTGGACCCTTCCTAGAACCAGTGAAGGCGCGTAAATGCGTTTCCCTGCGTCAACGAAAAAAAAGGTCCTTACATATGAAATTGGCGTTACTCGTACTGGCCACTTTAATCACTAATTTCTCCTCTTTGGGAAGGAATTCCAAATGCAAATTTGAACAGCTATTATTATATATTATTATTATATTTGCTTTTTTCTTCTGTTTTTTTTTCGTTTGCGTCACTCATTTTACAAAATGAAAAACTTAAATATACCATTATTTACGAGCACGAGTTCCGCCGTGGCGCTAGTTCTGCGGAAACGACTCAAAGGGTGAATGATGTGTATGACGGTCGTGCTGCAAAAGAAAACACAGATCGTTCTTGGTTCTAACGTTTTCGTTCTGGAAATTTCGACCTGCAGAACAAGCCCCGTGGACGGCCTGAGATCCAAGTTGATGATGAAGAGTTGAAGGCTATTGTGGAAGTGGAATTAGCTGTAGGCTGCGATGTTAGTGATAAAATTATTTTAATTCACTTGAAGCAAAATCTCCCCAGATTAAAGAGCTTGAAATGTCTCACGAATTGACTGAAGTAAAGCGGCAAACGCGCGTCGACTGCTGCTTTACATTACTAAACCGGCACAATAATGAAGGTATTTTAAACCAAATCATTACCTGTGATGAGAAATGGATTCTTTACGATAATCGAAAGCGCTCAACGCAATGGTTTGATCCCGGCCTGCCAGCCAAATCCTGCCCCAAGCGAAAATTAACCCCAAAAAATGCCGGTATTGTTCATTACAGTTTTCTCAAATCTGGCTAGACTATTACGGCTGATGTCTACCGTCAGCAATTGAAACCATGATGGAAAAGCTACCGGCTGCTCAATCGCTCCATGCCACTGCTACTTCACGACAACGCTAGGCCACACACTGCGCAACAGTCCGCTACCAAATTAGAAGAGCTTCAATTGGAAAGTACATCCTCCGTACTCCGGGGACTCCAACAGATTACTATTTTTTTCGAAATTTGGATAACTTCTTGCAAGTGAAAAAATTCAACTCCGATGGGGCAGTCCAAATCGCCTTCAAAGATTTTATTGATTCCCGTTCGACAGGTTTTCATTTTAGTTATCCGTTTAGGATCAAATTAACTACCTATGAGATGACAAAAGGGGATAGAAAACAATGGTTCATACTTCGATTAATTAAATATATTATTATGTTAAAAAATATTCGACTTTTTGTTCCTCCCATACAAAACGCCAATTTCATATGTAAGGACCTAATATTTATTTGTATTTTAACTGGTGCTACCCGTTGGCCTCACAATTTTCTAACTTGGGAGAAGGCAGATCCTTCGATACATATATGTCGTAGTCGGACCGTAAACATCGCCGTATTACACAACATTATTTTCGCCGTATATTGTGGCTAGCCATTTTCATAAACAGGTCAACAGGTCTGTCAAAGAGAAAGATAGTGACCCGCTTTATTTCAATACGGCTAGCTTTGTCAAGAAACCTATAACGCCGTACACTTTCTGGCGGAACTTCAATCAGCCGCATTGAATCCGGCTAATCGTTAGCCCGCCACATTAAAAGAGCCGTTTTTTTGTAATGGATAGCCGGAGTGAAGTGCGTATAGATAATCCGACTGCAACATAAGTTATATCAGTGTTGTTTGTGGTTGCTTATCATAGCAAATCTGGAGGGATTTTTCTCATTCAAATTTTTCCACCAATGCAATGTCTCTAGCCTATCATACATGCGGGACATACCCGGGTGACCTGCTTGTAAAGAATCGTGATTTCTTTCAGGATACGAGGAACTTCAGAAGGAGTTGGAAATAATATATCATTGTGGTATATGTGTATTTTTATATTTGTATTATGAAATAAGAAAGTAAGAATATTACAGATTTTTGTATAAGAGAGTTTGTTGAAAAGATCCCTAAAGTCAGAAATAACGAATTCTTTTTCATATACATACCACGTCGATATCATGTCTCTATATTCTCTTAACCTATTGAATATATCTTTATAGGTGATTTCGTCGTAATGGTGAATACGTAAATATAGATGTGTGAATATGTGTTTCTCGTTTATAGTGTTTTGAAACGTATTTAGCTCTCGTTCTGTCGTTCGTTTGTCTGGTGAGTAGACAAGTCTAAGATTTTAGAGCAGTAAGGAATAGAGTCGTCAAAGTCGATCGCGGACGGGTAGGTGATCAGCTTACATTTGGCTTTAAGTAGTGACTCATTATGTTCTTTGATTACGGTATCATAAGATAAACTAGGTTGTTGGCTTATCTTTAAATATTTTTCATAGGTTTCAGATGTAGAAGAAGTATCACTATCGATAGCTAGGATTGGGTTACTTGATAAGGAATCGGCGTTACAATTGGTTTTTCCTTTCTTATGGGCTACTTCGTAATCGAATTCTTCGAGCTATAAACGCCATCTCACTAACTTGGAACTCGGATCACTAATATTGAATAACAACTGTAGAGGCTTGTGATCCGTTACTACCTTAAATTTTCTTCCGTACAAATACGGTCTAAAGGTTTTTGTACCAAATACTATCGCGAGACATTCTTTTTCGGTCGTACAGTCTTCTTTTAATAGGCTTGTTAAGGGCTTAGTTATATGAGAGAAGTTGTCTATGAACCGTCTATAGTAACCTACGAGGCCTAGGAAGGACTTAATATCGCGAGGATTTTTTGGTACTGGGAACTTCTGAACGCATTCGATTTTCTTTGGATCAGGTTTCACACCTTGGTCTGTAATAATATAACCTAGATACTGTACGTCTCTGCATAAGAATTCGCTTTTATCGGTTTGAAGTTTTAAATTATGTTCGCGTAATTTCACGAATACAGATCTTAGGTTCTCCATATGACTTTGTAAGTCATGAGAAAAGATGATCACATCATCCAGGTATGAGAAGCAGTGGAGACCTTGGAGAGACCAACTACGTTCATTGTCCTTTAATGGTGGATGGTTTTAGTTTGTGGCGAGTCAACGATAAGTCGGAATGATTTCGGCTCGGTGAAATTGCGCCAGAAAGATTTCACCGCTATACGATATTCAATAAAGTTAGCCTTATTGAAATAAAAGGAATTATTATCAGACTTTTTGACACGTTTTAGTTCCTAATTTTAAGTCTCGCGGCGTTCCGTGTCATGACAACAATGGTATCGACTGCGGATTATAGAAAAAGAAAAAAGGTTTGCCCAGATAGGTCCGAAGGTTTATGCGGGAGCTCCCGACCAAGCCCTCGTGGTTATGTTATTTTTTAGTTGCACTCAAAACATAAGGCCTAATTTCATAGTTGTATCGATTATCACTGCCTAAAATCAAGAGACTCAAAGAGACTAAACGTCAGCCGCCATATTAAAAAACGTCTCTCAATGATAATGCAGCTAATTGTTGCTCCGCCTCGAAACAAAACGATCCTGGTTTTGAAAATGTGTACCCATAATATTATACGGTGAATTAGACAATCCGACTGCGACATATAAATATAAGACAGAAAAATAATAAATAGCATAGAAAATACTATAATATTACTATGACTATTCAAAATAATATTTTTTCAAAAATAAAGAAATACATTATGAAGCGAGCGAAACAATGGTTTTCTTTTTTTTTTTTTAATATTACAAAAAGATGATACACGCAAAATATATGTTGGACCCATATATATCCATTGACATCATGCTTTAAATAATAACAATTATTAACTTTCTTATTAATCTTTCGTTTTATTTAAGACGACTATCATTCAATATTGTCGTTTGAGCGGAAGTAAGTAGTAACAAATATGGTATTTGTTTACCACTTAGGAGTTAGGACACTTAAAAAAAAGTACTATAGTATATAGTTTGAGGTACAAAGCACGTACAACGTACAAACCTGAAACCATAAACTTAAAAGAAATACTACGTATTATTCAAACATACCTAGTTCTACTTCCATGGTGGACATACAAATCTTATACGGAAAGTTATTTGTCAATTTAGTGCGCTTTGTCACAAGAGCTGTACCGCAAATACTCCTCGAGTGCAAACTGTATAGTTTAAAGTCGCAACAAAAAGTTATATTCTCTATGTCCACGAAATATTCTTAAACCAGTCATGTCATTTCAGTCAATAATCATTGCATAGTTTTCTTTGTTTCAAATGTCAAATTAACCGGAAATTTCCCTTAACAGCAATATTATACATTGAAATATTTTATCTCATGATATTCAAGAATGTACAAAATATATCGAGAAGTTAATACTTCAAAAAGCTTGATTAATACTATTTTTGGTAAGGTATTAAATATTTTTATTTACTTGTCATGATATTCATGTTGTCATTGTTTATGTTAAATAACTAAACGCAAATTTATTTTTATGTTAGTGGCTAATAAATACGGAAAAACAATACACAAATCTCCATCGTTTAAATATCCTCAAGTTTCTGCTCTGAAGCTACCAACTAATGTGGTCAATATAAATGAAGCAGAAATTGGTAGATTTTCACCATTAAGGGAAAGGGATATTTCTGGACCTGTGATAAATGCTCACAGCCAAAAGCATGGTTTATCACGCATTGATATTACATTACAATCTGACCAACACGTTAATAAATATGATTGCCGTGGTGCTGTAAATTTGTCTTCGAGCATGCAAAGTAATGTACCAAGCCCATTTACGGGTAACAACACTCATCTGAATATGCCAGGATCACAATGGGGGCAAGGATATAAATATTTATCAGACCATTTGCACAATGCACATTATTTGTCTTTGAGAAGCGAATATAAGAAGAATAAATCACATCAAGGTAAATTAAAGCTAGACTAGGTGTATATTACAATCATATTGTTTTTGTTTTCTATAGTATCATTTAATTTAAACAGTTTATACTTTGCAAAAAGTATAGAAAATATCAAATAATAAATATATATCAATTACTTAATAATAATAATCATCATCATTCATTATCAGCCCTTATCAGTCCACTGCTGGTGTACAGTCGACCAACACTTTGTTTACCTCGGGCAACTCTTGCAATTAGATAGTTATAACTTCGAGAAGGAAGCCAATAGAAGGATTCAGGTGGGTTAAGCAACATTCCGTAAGCTTCGTCACATTCTCATGTTGCCTGTACTGCAGAGCTTGAAGAGGAAAGTCTTCAACCAATGCCAGCAATGATGACCTATGGGGCTGAAACGTGGCCTCCTAAATTTGGACTGGTATGCGACTTTGCAGTAGCTCAACGGGCTATTGAACATCCTATGTTGGGTGTTTGTTTGTCCGATAGAATTCTTAACAAAATCATAAGGCACAGAGGACTAAAGTATCACTCGATGAATAAGCTCGCTCTAAAGATCAGATGGGAAATTTGCCACTCAATTTCTGGAGTGGAGGCCACATTTAGGAAAACAAAGTGTTGGTTGACCGTTCACCAGGTGGGAAGACGATCTCCGTGCACAGTGGCTGGTTGTACTCATGTGTTTTTGCACAATGGTGAATATGCAGTCCATAGTCCTAAATCCTCTGCAAAATCCAGCCTGTTCCGGTGACTGGAATTTGTCAAGATGCTTCCTCAAGACTTGAGAACAACCTGTAAATATGGCCAAGAAGTGAAATTCGTCTGTAATTTTGAAGAAGTGATTTGTCATCCTTCTTGAAAATGAATCATGATGAAATAATTTGTGTAGCCACCATGACATATGCATTACAAAAACATCTAGTATGTTGTAACTTGTATTATAAGTCTAATCTTTAGTTCAATTCTTTTGTCTTTTCAAAGCATAGTTATGATGATGGGAACAAGGAACATGAGTATAGATTCTTCATCTCTTAGCACTAAGGATAAATTCAAACAGGCAATAAAAGATTATGGTTCTACAGTCATTGTGTTTCACGTGACTATTTCACTCATGTCCTTGGGAGCATGTTATCTACTTGTCTCGAGGTATGTGTATTGAAAACACTTATTGTATATATTGTGAATGGCTATAACCATTTATTACTTTGGATTCAACAACAATCAACGACTGGAAAAGGATAATAAAATAGTTGTATACATTTATTATATGTTTTACCAGAAACCAGAAAATTAGAGGTACTAGGTTATCAGCTACCAGTTGATGTTACAATAGAGTAGTACTTATGCTATGTTGGTCATGGCTCCAGGAAAAAAATTAAATCATGTTACATATGTATTTAATACTAAATTATTAGTTATTTAAAAGATATTGATTTAACAAATTATACTAATGAATATTCATGTATATTTATGATGGGGTCTAGAGATATGACTATCACATAAGTAAACACTTTATAACAAAAATCTAGATGGACACAAAACATTTTACAATATAAAAATACATTCATGTGTGTGAGAGTGAGACCATCATATATAAAAATTGCAGCATGTGCCAGTTGTGGATCTTACTAAAGTGGTTGCTGCGAAGGATAAAAATAATCTCTTTAACAACTTGATATTCTGTCAACTATAAATATTTATACAGTTAATGAATTTCTTTTTTGGATAGATAAAAATATATTTTCATGTTTTTATTTCATATTTCAGTGGTATTGATGTTCAAGCCATACTAACATACCTTAAATTGACTGAAACAAATACAATAGCATCAAATGCTGGAACTTTTGTAATTGCATATGGATTACACAAGGTTTTTGCACCAGCTAGGATAGCGGTCACATTGACAGCAACACCATTAATTGTCCGCTATTTAAGAAAAAATGGCATAATAAAAAATAAAAACCTTGGTGATGGTGGTGGTGGTGGTAAATAATTCTGTTATAAATGTAAAACATGGAATAAAGGTATATTATTGAATTAAAAGTTAATTCCTCATTCCTAATTAATAAGCAAAATCTACTGCTCTACTAAAAAATATGTAGAGATACAAATTTTACAAGTACAGACATAATAAATTGATGATTTTTGCGTAAAAAAAACACTTGATGCTTTTTAATTATTATTTTTTTAAAAAGAAGGTCTTTCAAGCTATTGTCACAAAATAAGGATTAATTGTTTCATTGATTTTCTCAAAATATACTAAACGGATTGTAATGCATAGCATGGTTTTAGTATATAATTTGTTAATGTAAGCAATCTGGTGTATTATTTATTGACAACATTGTTTCTTAAAAATTTTATGATGCTCCCTGTTAGTGTAGAGCAAGACGAAACATTTAGAATAGTAGCAAAAGTAAACAGATGTGGACTGAGTTTGTAAATATTGAAGGGTGTCAGGGACCACCACAAATAAGTCTTTTTGTCAATGTCCAATAAAACAAAAATATTTCAAAGTCAGGTGATGAATTACTGAAGAGTCCTATATGAGGTGGTTTGCAATCCACCAATCTTTTTTTCTTTAGTCATACTGTTATTCTTAACAGTGTGTCACTTGCACATATTAACAATACATCCTAGGGAAACTTCCTAGCAACATTCCCTCACGGTCGGTCGTGAGATGTTCTCTCAAGCCCCGCACAGGTCATACGAAGGCTTGGTCGACGTCATGTGCGTACAAGCGGAATCATCCGCAATTCCGTCAGCCCCACGGCTGTGTGGTTGGAGATAGGATGAAAAGGAGAATTTACGATGGATAGATCCATTGCGATAGTATAGATAAAAGGGAATGTCATCGCCCGTTATATGGCGGCGACTGGCCGTCTTGGTGAATAGAGAAAGAAAATGGAAAGCAGTACTAACTTTGTCTATCTAATCTCGCATGCTATATGTATTACATATAGCATGCGAGAGATATCTTATTACATTTTATAGTAGAGGCAGCGAAACGAGCAATTTTTACGACTACCGATGCTCATCATCCGCATAATTATCATGCAGTTCCTCCAACAGGTAACCGGTTAGTCACAGACCGCACGAAACGCGACAGTATAGCTGTCACTTTATAGATCATGAAAGAGAGAGATACCTCCCCGGCTGTGGCGGGCGGTTTCTGCTGCAATGGACCATGATACTACCTTTCATTCTTTATAAAAAAAATGAGTAGCAGTTATACTTTCTCTAGCTATTCCAGGTACAGGTGATGATGATTATACATTTTGTATTAGATAAAGATGTTACAGATCTTCATATTTACGTGTTAAAAGTAGCCGATGATATCGAAACTGAGTGTCGTCGGAAACTACACTAACCTAACCTTTAGAGGTTGTTGTTATTAGACATTTCTGCACATTCGTAATGATGACTGGAAAGCATTTCTAGAAAAAGGGTAAACTACAGGTTTAGAAAAACCTGTGACCAGATTGTGCGGGGTACAAGGCTAATGGTATGCTGGTGTCACAGTGCCGGCTATATCATCATCATTCATTAGTATCCGGCCTTATCGGTCTAGTGCTAGACATAGGCCTCTTTTAGTGAGCGCCAAGACGGCCGATCTCCTGATACTCGCATCCATCCCGGACCAGTTACTGCACGGAGATCGTCTTCCCACCTGGTGAGCGGTCGACCAACACTTAGTTTCCCTAAAAGCGACCTCCACTCCAGAATCTTAGTGCCCCATCAGCCATCAGATCATCTGAGTGTGTGACCATTGCCACTTCAGTGAGTTTATTGTTCGTGTGATATCGGAAACTTTAGTTCTCTGCCTTACGACTTCATTTCGAATTCTATAGAACAAAAAGCACACAATAACAACGTTCAATAGCTCGCTGAGCCACAGTAACCTTGCGGACCAGTCCTAAATTAAAAGGCCATGTTTCGGCCTCTTAGGTCATCACGGGGAGAACGCAATGGTTGAAGACTTGTATTGAAGCTCTGCGGTATAGGCGACGTGAGAATGTGACAAAGCGTTCGGAATGCCATCCAACCCAACTGAATCCTTCTATCGGCTTCCTTCTCGGAGTTATGTCAATCTAAATGCAATAGTTGCCCGAGATAAACGTATTCGTCTTATTTCTACGTGAATAGCACCATCGACGTTGACCGGCCTAGGGAGAGTGTTCGTTGAACATGACCTTTGTCTCGTTCAAGTTCATTCTGAGGCCAATACGTCCAGAGGATTCATTCAGGCTGTGCAACATTTCCTGTAAGCTCTCCAAAGATTCGGACAACACAACGATAACGGCAAAACGAAGATCTGAGAGGTACTCGCGTTTAATATTTATGCCGTATTTTGCCCAGTTTAAAGTCTTTAAGACGTCCTCCAAAGCATTTGTGACCATTTCCGGGAAATAACATCCCAGTGTCGTACTCCTCGATTCAATTGTATTGGTCTTGTTTGACCTCCCGGAATCAGAACGGACATAAAAGCAACGTCATATAATGCTCTCAGAACTTCGACATATCGTCAATCGCCATAAAACTTCCAGAACAGCCTAGAATTCGACAAAGTCAAAAGTTTTTTCATAGTCCACAAAGGTAAGGCACAGCAGCTGATTGTACTCATGTGTCTTTTGTACAACTTGTCTTATGGTGAAAATGTAGTGCATGGTGCTAAATCCTCTGCAAAACCCAGCTGGCCCTGCTGGCTGGAATTCGTCAAGCTATATGGTGAGACGCTTCGTCAAGACTCTTGAACAACCTGTAAATATGTCACCCTTTTTAAAAAACAAAACAACGGCACTTCCAAGCCATGCCTTGGGAGTTACGTCCCGCTGATGGACAAAATTAAAAATCTTTATTTA
>JAFELO010000794.1:176758-225620 GCA_017140195.1 Eumaeus atala
TAAATAAAGATTTTTAATTTTGTCCATCAGCGGGACGTAACTCCCAAGGCATATGTATTATCATTCATTATCATTTAAAATGTTACGCAAATATTGTTAAAGCACAATTTACAGTTTCATAGGTAGGTACTTAAATTACTTGGTCAACAATAAAACTACAGCGGAGCAAATACTTTCGTTGCGAGAATAAGCATTGGACTATATATTGAAAATACAAAATGTAGAACAATAACTGTCAACAATTTAATTATTGTAAAGAACAATAATTTTTCTGTTGTGGAATATTGAAAATTAAAATCAACAGTAATGTAACTACGTAAAGCTGAAAAGTCGTATCCACAATTTGACAGCGACATCAAAAAAATATTAAATATAAAATGAACTTTAAGGCGTTGAATAAAGGACGAAAATCGACAAATGGGATTCCATTATTTGCTGTACACGGTTCATAATAATGATCAAGGAATAACGAACAGCGAGATTTAAATCATTATTTTCTAGATTTTCATTAAAAATAAAAGTGAATTTTATGACGTTGGGTAAAGGACTAAAATCGAAAAATGCGATTCCATTATGTGCTGTTCTTAATAATGATAATTTATTTTTCGATTTTTAACCCTTTATATAACAGTATAAAGTCCACTTTACTAGTCTAATAAGCAAAAGTGAAAAACATATCTGAGAAGCGCTATCTCTCTTACACCATTAGTTTGTCTATAATGCTTTCTCGTTCGCCCATCCTGTCACGTGTCAACACTAAATCGCCGTGTTTGCGTAAAGAAAGGACAAAAACGAATAATGACAACAGTATAAGCGGGAGTTCAATAATTCGTAATTCGTTGCGTAAGAATAATTAATTGTATAATGTATTGTTGCAATAATGACCACCACTAATTTTAGGCAGTCGAACTGCCGAAATAAGTATATTTTCTATTTGTTTTTGTCTTTGACGTTTTCGATTTTGCCATCCAAAGTGCTAACTGAGCCATGTTGCAAGCATAAATAATATACTTTTGTACTAAAGTTGTGTTCAGATTCATCTGGCGTCATTGGCCATTGTACAAAAATGCTCACTCTGTACTTCTTGTGCCAATGTTTCATTGCGCTACGTAGTACGTGCATAGATATACCTAAAATTCTGTGATTAGTTAAGCTATCATACTTGATAACCAAATGTCATACTTGTGTTGAATTAATTTCATTTTAATATGACATCGAGTGGCCGTCTTGTTAACAGAAAATAATAATCGTATGGGTGTTGCGCAATGCTCAGAGAGGAATGAATGAATAATAAGATGCGCCTAATCATCATATTTGGTTAGAGGGCAAAGGCATAGTAATTATGTGGGTGTTTATGGGCGTCGGTAATCGTAAAAAGGCTCCGATTTCTCGTTTGTCCTCCTATTCTATAAAACATGAATGAAATGAGACAGAGAGTGAATTACATATCTTTTGTCTCTTTCGACTTAGACGGCAGGCCGCTTTTCAGGCTGGCGTTCTTCTCTATCTATGTTATCTCTATGATTAATTTACACGTTAACTCAAAGACCCAAGAAATATTACAATTTTTTAATGTAGGTTGGTATACATCTGATTCATTTGAGGGTACGTAAAGATATGATGATTAGGACCAATGAATCGAAGGCTGAACCGCTGAGTATGCTGCTTGCAAATGACGTTTCCGAGATTGTAAATGGCTGGTATGTTACTGTATAACTATTTACTCATTGTAGGTATTATTCAATTATGTGGAAATGATAAGAACCTACCCATATATAACTTTTGTTACCTGTAGTAAATAATGTAAGTACCTATTACATATTATTATAATATATTGCTAACTACCATCAATATTTTTTGTGTATTGTGTTTTGCCCCTGCGTTATATCTACAATGTCAATAACACTTGCTGATAAGGAAGTCAAATGTTTCATATAGCAATAATCTATGTAGGTACAAAACATTGTATAAACATATTTGATGATAATTATATTCATATTATTCTTATTCAAGTTTCCATTAATCATTCAACATAATTATTCTTGTTACTTATGTAGTTTTCATTATGTTTAAATTTAATGTTCATTTAATAAACTTTTTCTTGAATATTGTAACATATCAACTTGTCTACTGTGGAAACAGGTAGGTCTACCCATATACATTTGTTTAAATATGAATTAAGTGTAACTAGTAGTACATTTATTGTGAAAATATAAGGCTCAATAAGTAGGTAGGTACTTAGACCATTATCATTAAACGATGTAGTTAAATAAATAACTTTGCTATAAATATAATATGACAAAAATATAATTTAGGAGTACTACTTACTTTTTCTTCTGACCTGTGACTGACCAAAATAAATAATACCTACCATAATAATTATAATTTTGTATATTATGTTAACATAACATCCTATTACAATTATTATTTATGTTGGGATTTTTCATTTGTAACATCAAATATCTGGTCAAGAACCTATTAAATGTTGTTCGTAATTACAATAAACAAATAGGTACCTGCATATTCCTACCATTAATTTCATACCGGAATGTGTATCTAGAACTGAATGTGTTAGAAAGACTTATGCAATGATAAATGTACAAATTTTATTTTATATTGGGCAAGTTACAATTTTGATAAATTATAATAGAAGTGGTATAAATTTGGGTGGGTATTAATCAGTTATTTGGATATTATACATTTGTAGACAACTTTATGTGAGCACTTCCCCCAGAATTCATAAGTATCTGCACAACCAGTGGCAATGAATATGTGTGTATTGTGTACCCAAAATGGCCGTCGGGCACCTCTCATAGTCGTGCCTGTCCGATTCGGCTACAACGCAATGGAACTGCCATCTCCTGTCCTTACAATAATTTTAGGAAGGAAAACAATTTCTAAACTAAGATATAGATGAATTTACAAGGAAAACAATTCCTAAACTAAGATATAGATGATGCCAAATAAACTCCAGTTTTCTATTCCAGCAGTGATGTTTCCATTACAAATGGTCGATTTTTGTTTGATTTTACTAAAGATGATGTTCAAGACTGGCAAGAACAGTCTGATACTGTACGTAGTGTAGGAATGTCAAAAGCAGTATTTGTTATACATAGAAATGCTGGATTTAGAAGAGCTATCTTTTTTGGTCTGCTAAACCCTCAAATTAATGGTGCTGGTTTTGCTGGAATTAGAGCTCTCGGTAAATATGATCTAACAGGATTCTCAAAGCTTCAAATTTACTGCCGTGCGCAAGGTCAATTTAATGGATATAAAATTGTATTGAGACATAAAGGATTGAATGATGAACCTAATTATTCTTTTGAACAATATTTCCAAGTAAGTATTTCAAATTGAAACAAGTATTTATTTACTTTCATAGAAAGTTCATGTTTCCAACTGCATGATGTAGGTGTGTAGTTTGAATAAGGTGTTTCTCTTAATTTAGGAGTGGTCATACAAATATTTTGAAGTTGGGAACAACTCCTTGCACTTTTACCTAAACAATCTATCTACTATTCATATCGCACAGAGCAGACTGACGGATTGCCGGTGAACAGACTAATTAGTATATCAAGCTAAGTTCAACCTAACATTACTTTCAATTATTGTATTTGGTATAAATCGGGCAATGTGACACGCCGATCTACTTAAGTCAAGCAGATCTGTGATCTGCTTGAAGTACGCGACTCACATTGTCGACAGCATCATTGGAGGACCACAGCACTGCGCGCCGCTCATTTTGCCTTGCGATTTTCCCTGCTCTGTGCCGCTACTTAGTCGGCCTGCGCGGACTTTATGTTAAACCTGATAAGAAAACAGGCAGTTTTATGCTGCACTTATGTACAAAGTGAGGCGTCAATTTGTTAATTCTAGTGGTATTTATTAAACGAATTCGATAGTAGTTTCCAGCGTTTAGCTCAACAGAATGAATGTGGTTTTGCTTTTAGGCACCAAAAGACGAATTTGCAGTAAGAAACTTACCATTCTCCGAATTCAAAGCCTATTACAGAGGGAAGAGAGTAAATAATAACGAAACACTTGATATATCACAAGTAACAAGTATGGGTATTCAAATATATGGTGGTGTTTATCAGCCAATAAAACAAAAAGGTCCAGCGACTTTGGAAGTAGACTGGATAAAAGCAGTGTAAAAAGACAAGATTTTTACTGTTCAGGAAAAGTGGGAGATAACTTTGCAAGTAATTAGATATCTGTAACATATCGTTTCTTTTAATTATATTAGTTTTTCAATAATAAGTTTCGTCTTTATTACTCCTCTAATGTATAGTTTGAACTTAAGTCACATTATAACATGTTAACTATAAAAACATCTACTACAAGAGCGATCCATAACTCTATAAAAATTTAAACTAAAGTATATTTAATTCTCCTATCATTTAACGTTTTTGTTCCGAGTACTTTATAATATCGTAGCCACGAAACTTAAGTTAACATTTAAATTTACACAAATATAATGACAGCTATAACTAGGTACTCACTAAACAAATTATGTATATAAAATTTATATTAAAATTGATACCAAATTGGCCTTTATACCGCTACTTCGCCCGTCAACGCTGACCTTAATGCACTTACCATAGCAAGCGGATATAATTTTATTTTATTTCTTTTGAGTATATCAAATGCTGATAGTTCTTTAATCCTTATTTATGTGGCTATTGAGTATCAGGTAGTAAAGCTCAGCTGGACATAAGGTCTTTTCTGTTTATGTTGGGAAACGTATTGGCACGCCTTTACCGGCCCTGGGTGGTGTCCAGTGTGCGGGGCTCGCGGCACATTAGCGGCGAATACCCACAAAAACCACAGCGAGTGACACCAGTACCGCCTTTGGTGAGACGTCCCGGTGCTACAATTCATCAGGGCATCTCGGCGGCCAGTCTGGGCTGTACGAGGTACCGACTTAGAGTAAGTAAAGTAAACAACCATCCATGTCGTTATTGAACTATAATATATAAAAATCACGCCACACCCCAGTATTACATCTCACCACTGTAAATCTACAACACTTTGGCGTATATATATATATATATATATATATATATATATATATATATAGATATATAGATATATATATATCTTTATTTGTGTAAGGTTCTTATGTTCACAGAACCTTGTTTCATTATTTTTTGATTCAGGATTAAGATGGAGCAACAAAGAAAAACATTATTGAAGTTACAATTTATTACCGTTTTATGTACCACCAAAACATAACTATAATTAAGGAAACATATTATACACAATCCATAATCCGAGTCACAATCAGTTACAAGATACAAAATTTATCGTTGTCGCGTAGGTAATAGTAACGTCAAAGCAGTCATAGCGTCAGGGAATAGTGAATGATAATTAACTAATGGTACGTAGGCTGCAGTGATCACACGACCTGCAAACCATCTTCCATGTAAAGAGTTCACTGATGCCACTGCAGTGGCAATAGTTGGGCACTTACAATACACATTCCCCTGAGGTGATGCTTTATCTACATACACATGTAACACGCCCCCATGTTTGTTGCATTCACTAATCACATCATCTCTTATTTCAATATCCCAGCTTGGATTAGATTCTCTGAAAAAAAAAAATGTTCAAAGTACTAAACAGTAATAAAGATCATAATTTGGAACTCAAGTAACTATTCTCTACAATGCTAGGGGCAGGCTGTTTACATAGCTCTAAAAAATCTAAATGCTTTTATAAATTTTTTGGGGCTCCCCATCACATATTTTTTATTGTTGCCTAAACTTAACATATGATGAGCTGACAATGTTGTAAAATAATCAATTTCTGCATTTAGAAAATGCATATTTTACTGTCGCAATATATTTTTTTTAATTATAGATAGAACAACTTGGGAAAAAAATACATACGTAGCAGGATCAAACATGTTATTGAGCATAAAGCATTGAGTGGCAATGGGTGGAGCCACTTGAGGCTGAGGAGCTACTAAAGTAGATCCTGCACCCATTAAAACTGACGCTGCAGCCGGAGGTATCTGCGAAACAACAAGTATAAGCATAAATAAGATATATCATTTGAATATTTATCTACCTATATAATAGTCATTACTTAGAAACTACTGCACAAAACTCATTTGTTAATGTAAAAAAATACTGTCAAAGTTTGTCAAGTATATTTCGAAACCTCTATCCACAGAATCTAAACTCATTTAAAATCATGGTCTGCAGCTTATTTGTTAACATAAGATACTCACTTGTAATCCGGTCCCTTCTGCTAGTTTGAACATTAGCTGTAAGCGACCTGTGGCTCCGAGATCAACACCGGCCCTATCCAACTCATCAGCATCAAACCGTGTACTTGTTCCACCATCAGCACGTTCTGTTACATTTCCTACCTTCATAGGTCTTCCTGCTAATTCAAAACCATTTAACTGTTCCATTGCTTTTTTTGCATCTGCTGCATGATGGAACTGTAATATAAAAAAAAGATGGAACTTCAGACTCTCATTCCTATGATTTTCTTTTTCTTTGGTTCTAAATGATATTCTTATAATGTCATAGAATTATCTGAGTTTTACATTAAATTCTGTCAGTCTAAGACTACTGTTCTGAACTTGCACTTTTGAAAGCTATGTGTACAGTTACAAGGTTAATAAGATGGCTTAGATAGATATAGACAATACAATACAATCAACATCATCATTATCAGCACTTATTAGGTCCACTGCTGGACATAGGCCTCTCTCAAGGAACGCCAAGACGACCGATCCCCTGCTACTCACATCCATCCAGCTACTGCACGGAGTTAGTCTTTCCAGCTGGAGAATGGTTGACCGACGCTTCGTAATAAAAAAATACAATAGCTGATAGCAACGCGAAAAACAGAATTAATATTGTACAATGTTATCCATTTTTCAGTGGCATTGCTTTTTAAATAATGCATCAATTATTTAATTTTATTACTTTTTGTTGTAAGAGAACTGAACACTATAATAACTTAGGTTATTCAAATGATATCGGGACATTTGTCATGTCAGTCCACCCTTGACCAGGGTAGCTGTAAAGCTTCTGAAACATCCGGATCGTAAAGTATTTAATGACCTGCGATAAAATCCCTTTAAGTACTTTATAAATATAATGTGTGACATTCGCGTAAACCTAAGAAATTATTATGTGAACACTATATGTACTGTATCCCTGAAAGTTGATGTCAATTTTATATGAATACATTAAAACGACTCTTATAGATTTTATTGCTGTTTATTAAATTTTTTGAGCCTATGATATGTTAGGCAAGAGAAGTAAATATTCAGCAACAGAATCCTTAAAAGAAGTTTTACTATAATTCATCAATGTTTTGTTTAATATTGTTGATACGTATCCATGATTAAATTATAGTAAAAAAAAAAAAAAGATATTGTTTCATTTTATGTCTACTTTAAATTGCAAACCTAATATAATTATGTTTACTTTTTAATAGAAATTTCACATCTATTCAGATAAATGTAAACATGTAATATTATGTATTATCAATGGGTGCAATTATTTTATTAATGATTTCACCTGCGTTACTCGTCCTATTAGTCTATTAGTCATATACATTAGTATATATGCCTACAGCCTCCTTGACAAATGGATTATTTAATACAAAAATTATTTTTCAATTCAGGCCAGTATTTTCCGAGATTAGTGCATTAAAACAGACACTTCAGCTTTATATTATTAGTCAATAGGTGATTATACCACTTACAGTTAGGAAACCATAGCCTTTGCTTTTTCCAGTGTCGGGATCTGTCATCAATTGTATATGGTCAATTTTTCCAAAGGGTTCAAATATTCCTTTTAACATGTCTTCTGTGATGTTAAAGTGTAGAGATCCAACATAAAGCCTTGTAGGCCCATTGCTGGTCTTTGGTGCTAAATTTGGCAGTGTGTTTCCCACTCTATTTTTCTCAGCTTGTGTATGTTGAACAATAATTGGAACTCCAAGCAATTTTTGTCCTGTTAGTCCCAATGCCTAAAATCAAATAGGATTTCGTAAATAGTATTTAGTATTAGTTTTGTAATGATAAATAAGCTTTTATATTTCATAACTAAATCTATATACCCACATTAAATCCCCATTTATACTCATATTAAAAATCTGTTCATGACTAGGGGATATATGAGAAAAAATAATGCTTTAATATATTCCCTAGTATGCCCATCATTTGCAATAGTATGTTTCTGAAAAAACTTGTAAAATGTAAAGATATATGAACGTGATTTACTAGCAGGAGATTGGATATCAACACTAAATTTAAGATTGTACATGTTTAACAGCAAACAAAGACAGGTCCAAATAAAATAGAATCCATGATAGATTCAACATACTAACCAAAGGTACAGATTCTGCATCTTTAAATTCTATGTAAGCTATTCCTTTAAATCTTCTAGTTTTGTTGCATGTGATGAGTCTTACATCTCTAACTTTACCAACAGATGAAAAGAATTCTTCCAAGTCTTTTGCTCTTATTCGTTGAGATAATTGCATACAAAATACTGTACGTAAATCCCTTTCTTCTGGGGGCAATTCTTCACCTTTAGGCTCAATGCCTCTGGACTTAGACCTATACTCTGTTCTTTCCTCTTTTTCTGGACTTTTTTCTTTTTTGTAGGTTTCCTTGTCTCCACTCCGAACTCTCTCTTTACTACGTTCGCGTTCCTTACTACGCCTCTTCTCTCTATCTCTATTCTTCTCACGGTCTCCTCTATCTCTTAATCTATCCTTCTCCTTTTCTCTGTCCTTATCTTTGTTCCGATCCTTATCTCTGTCGCGACGCTCCCTATCCTTATCGCGATCTCTGTCCCGTTTATCATCTCTATCCCTCGAACGGCGCGAGTCTCTTTCTCGTGATTTCCGTTTTTCTCTTGATCTGCTTCTTCTAGAATAATATTGTCATTAATGTTACGCAACTGTTGTGCCTCATTACATTGTGTGAAAATACAAGTTTACTATCTAAATATAATACCTTCTGCTGCTGTCCTTTTCTCTGTCTCTGTGCCGGTCAGAATACTTGTCCGAGCGATGTTTCGAAGATGTGTTATCCTGTCACACAAAGCACAAGGTAGAAGCAGCGCCACAGCAACACACGCCGAGAGAATAAATAAAATTGCATTAGTTAATTGAAATGATACTTTTTTATGTGCATTTTCAGTAATGATATGTATTGCTGAATATATCATGGATGTAAATGCACAGATATAGATTTACTTTTCCTATACTACAAGATACATTCCAGACAATACGGCTTGTCGAAGGCTGTTTGTTTCATGTTGTTCCCTGATCTACACTTACCATTTGGGAAACCATTGAATAAGGATGTACACAGCGCTAACATCACACAGGGATACTTCTGCAAAAGATTTACGACCCATCAGCTATACCTTTTTTAAAATGGACTGTACAATGATATAAAAAAATTTTAAACTTAAATTTAGGAAAGAAAAAAGTATATTAGAGGATACCTCATTTTGTTCAGGTTGGTGAAGTATGCTGGATTATTACCACAAAGTTCTATAAATACAAGAAATGATGCTCAAATGTAAATTTATTCAATTGATATTTAACTGTTCAAAGATGTGCAAAAATATTTGAAAGTATCAATCAAGTGCGGAGGTTTTTGAATTGCAACAGACTTTTGACAAAGTATTTATCATAAAATTTCTTTAGAATTTATTCTATATACCCTATATACATATAATATACATTATTATGGTGGTAAATATTTCAATAATATTGTAATTTTTAACTAGCATTAAGAAAGTATGAATTCCTTTACATATTTTATTACTAAAGATTTGTTACCTTGACAGAAAAACATTTTATTTATAATTATTGTAATATAGTCCCTCTACATTATACATCTTTGAGCAGTTTACCTAAAAGTAGGTAAGTACATAAAATATAAACCTAAGTGCCCTGCCTGTTTATACAAGATGATAA
Organism: Eumaeus atala; assembly: GCA_017140195.1. Lineage (NCBI taxonomy): Eukaryota > Metazoa > Arthropoda > Insecta > Lepidoptera > Lycaenidae > Eumaeus > Eumaeus atala. Next base: position 186,725 of record JAFELO010000794.1, read on the forward strand.
ACAATTATTTATTTAAAGAAGATGCCTTAACCAAATATATTTTATTCTTCAATTTCTAAAAGAAAACAAATATGAGTTCAACTACGTTTATACTAATCTAAATATATACTTTGAACAACAATGAGGTTGATAAAAGCATGAGTAATATAATTTTAAAATTCATACTAAGAGGCATATTAACTGAATATATTATATACCAATGATACTAAATACTATGTATAGAAGTTTTAAGCAACATATGTGCTTAATTATATAAAATGATCATACATTTATTGATCATAAATTTTTTTATAAATAAATTTAATACATTGTTTCATTTTACTCACCGATTTTATATATGGTGCTTCTAACATAGCTTCAACATCAAAATCTTCAGCCATTCTGTAAAATGGAACACTATTTACAATAATGTATAACATAAACAAAAAAATATATAAAAATTTGAAAAAAAAAAAAAAAATGCTTGTTACATCTTTTTTAGTAAATTCTAAAGAATTTCTACTAGTGTTCCAAGGTCCAACTTTATATTTACAGAATATTTTTTTTAATAAGTTTAATTTAAACATTTTACAAGTCTCTTAATTAAATATTATTTTTATCCAAAATAATATCATTACCATTATCATCATCAGCCAGGAGACATACGCTGCTTGACATGGGCCTCCCCCATCGGGCGCCATAGGTTACGGTCATGAGCCACTTGCATTCAGCAACATAATAATAATATAAAATGTTAAATGGTCATACCACTATTTACTTAACATATTTCTGCACACTTTACATATATCACTATTTTAGACTATTGATTATGATCAAATTATAACCTATGTATGCGCCTACTTTGTATTTGTGTTAGGAATATCCAAAAAGGTAGTGATGTGACAGTGTTCTATCTCATAATACAGATTTTATGATGAAGCCATTAATTGATCTGATCATACTCAGACCAGCATAAATCAGGACACATAGCAATAATAGTTCTTACTCACATTAGAATTTACCAAAGAAAGAACAATGTATGACTCAATAAATCTACCAGAGGCCACGGGTTTGAATGGCACCTTGATCGTAGATTTATAAATGTCATATAATTAATTCAATTATAAAATTCTAAAAAAATATATATTAAGTATATTTCCAGTCTAAAACCTGTAAATACAAGTCCTTATGTTACTTATCACAGGCCTAGACAAATATGGTGTTTTAAGTCCACAGATGTATGTATGTATAACAATAAATCATACATATATACTTTCGTACACGTAATGTTAACACGATGATATTCAAGAAATTAAGAATTCGGTATAAAATTTGGATATGGTGTTGGTATAACATCAGTACTTAATATATTGTCTAGATAAAAGTACTGATAGAAGTTTAGGGGCATCCATACAAATTTGCGTGCGCAGTCAGGACGCAACGCAAAAAGGTCCATTTTCTTTAGCAAGGCGCATTTCTACGGCGTTACACAACAAAAAGTATGGCCACCTGAACCAAGACGAAATACGAATGTGTATTTAGCACCACAGGTTCCTCTGTTGTGCCGTCACACCGCAGATTTCTTTGGGACCCCTTCAAAAACTTCGTATTTATAGACTACACTATACAGCACAATAATATTTAAATTTTGGACGTATCATCATATCCACTATTTGGTTTATACTTAGAATGCGCGTTGCACAGTAAAGGTATCGAAACCAAGGAACTAAAATGTAAACAGTATTTATTTCAGATAGCATTTACGGACGCACTTTTACCTGATACATTTTCTGAGCAATAAGTATAATCTTTATCTTAGTTTTGTCGTTTAATACATTATCTATTATTTAATGTGTAATCATTCTCAATTACTATTTTACAACATGTACTCATGTCTCGTATACTTATTGCCACAAAATGGCGCATGCATAATCTGGATTCTTCGTTACATTAGCAATTGAAATGAAATAAAAATACCTTAATATATCTCACGTGACAATATTAATAGCAAAACTCGATCAATTACAAAATCTGTAAAGAAATTTCTATTGACAGAGACCGACGCGATCCTATACCTGGGATTGGAAATATGGAGTTGAAAAATCAGGAATCAGAATTGAGTCCTCAAGAAACTCTGTGCTCTAGAACAAGTGTCATGTAACATGTTTGCTAATTCTTCTTCTTTTCTCTTTACTGGTTACGAGCTGGTTATTTTGCCAACTTCGTGAGATAAATAAAAGTACGATTTATTTTTTCTCTACAAGATGTACACAATGTCTAAAATAAATATACTTATATTATACGTATATATACGACATATTTAAAAATCTATGATCAAAGTGCTTTATCTACCCACTTTAAAACTTCAGAATTATTGGAAATATTTTTCCAGTTATTAAGGAATAAATAAATTTTACAAGCATGTACCTGTATGTTTTAGCGACGTTCTGGCGCCGCTCCCCTAGGACGGTCACTCATATTTGACTGCGACAGTTGTTGATGTGGCTGCTGCCGATCTGTTGGACCTGAACTTCTGGGGTTTTGGGTTGTTGTAGTTCGACACGTTGTAGGGCCTGCGGGCACCTCGAACCCCCCCCCCATCCCCTAAAAAAAAGGAATGAGATTAATATGGACGGAACTGGCGTGAATGATCTGGGGGTAGTGGGGATCAAATACGAATTAAATCGTTATTAATACAATGCTGACAGCATTAAATAAGTACTCTAAATAAAGCGAATTCTGCCTGTACCTTACAAAGGTACTACAAGTAAACAGAAAATTATAGAATAATTTTTATATCTGAAGCATGAAGCATGGATAATCATTTAAGATTTCAAGCAAAAGCTGGAAGTAGACAAAATACACAGGATAATAGTGACACATACTTAGATCCTAATTAACTATTTTTCTTATTTCTATCTCAATAATTTTATTTCGGCCTGGTTTGATAGTATTTTTTTCAAATCACCCAAGATAAGTCGTTTTGGTATCAGTATGTTCATAAAATTATTGTTTTTTTTATATCAGTAAAACAATATAAAAATATTTTCAATGTTCACAACTAAAGTAATAAATTTCGTGTTCGTGTCCCGGGACCAAAGTGTTGTTGGGTTTTTTCAATCTTTAATGACATTCCGAAGCCAGGAAGTTTTCGGTGTAACACTCTCGGAGAGGCAATTAAGCCAACGTTCCTGCGCTTGATGTCTCTCCGGATTTGTTGGATTGTCGTCCCATCGTAATCAGAGGATTTGGAAACACGGAGTGCACTCGTGCCTGCGCACACATTTGTGCACTACAGTATGTCCTCCGGAATTAGCTAGTCTCTATGGATATGGCCACCAGATCGAAATTCGGCTTGTAGGACATTATATGTATATGATGAATATATATGTATGAAAACTAGTTTAACACAACCTTAGGGTACTGCTCAGACTAAACTATATTATACAAAAACCAAGACATAATCCTACTCTCATTTCGCAATTTTGTATTAGATTGAAAAGGCAAGTAAGAGCTTTTAAAAAATTGTATTCTAAAAAGTATATTCTATATTATAAAAGTAAAAAATATTTTGTAGCTAAGTTCAGTAGGCTAACTACAATATAATATATAAGTATTATAAATGTTATTGTAGGGTAGGTTGGCTTCCCTACTCTATCTACATTAACTCTATAGTTGTAGTTCATCAATCTCCATGGCTATTGTATTCTCTTCCGTCATAGCTATTGTATTCAGAAACGCATCCCGCCATACTAAAGTTTAATCACTCCCGGAAACCAGGACAGAATTGAACTTGACGTTTTTCTTCTACGCTTATAGACCAAAAAATGATTAGTATGATGCCTTTCATATTAAATAGGGTATGTACTTATATCTTTATAATTATATGTAATAAGTAAAAGGTATCTTTATACCTTTTACTTATTATATATAAAACACAAACAACACAAACTAATAGAAATTTTATAAAATATTTATAATGCATAATAATGCAATTTATAAGACTACTTTCTTTTTAGAAAAATTAGGAAGCAATCCTGCTCAGCATCAGAATATTAGTATTGTAATTAAGTATTTAGAACATATTCCTTAACCTACCCAAGCTAAAGGAACCTTACATATCTAGTATCCCACCAAAACTGAGCGTTCCCTGCATGCCACAGTTCACCTGTTTCCACAGAGGCACTAACAATTACATGCAGAAAACATTTTTACTACGTTTTCAAAACTTCGTGGAAACACTTTTGTGAGAATATATAGGTACTTCTCGCTGGGACAATATAAACGCAAAATTAAGTAAGTTTTTAATATGAGTATTACCTGTACGCTGCAATATTTCCTCCAATTGTTCCGCTACATTGAAGTCCAAAGAAGGTTCTTGTTAAAAGGAAAAGAAAAATATGATTTCAAAAAGAGAGATAGCATGCTTTAATCAGTATTTAAGTGTGCAAGATAGTTTTAATAAGTTTACCATGTCATCAATAGAATTCTATACTTAATAGTATTAGAAGTCCATAATGTAATGTACCAGCCAAATTGTGTGTGCATGTCAAAGCTACATGTAATTTTTCTTTCTTTGAGTCCTTTTTATCAGATTGCATTTAGGCTTGTGATTGTGATCTGTGATAATTGTGTTGATATAAAATATATTACCTGAAGGTCTCCACACTATTGGGGTTTCTACATCATCACTTTGATTCATTTATGTTACAGATGATATAGCTGGTATTTCGTCTGGAATTGGAAAAGATCTATGATGATAAACTGTTTCAGGGGTTAATAATATACTTACTAGATTGAGCACAAAAAAATAAAAGTTTAATAGTTTACTGCAATAATTTAAAGAAATATCTGTAGGATCCAACAACTTTCAGTAGGTCACATTAATATGCTGCAGGCATATTAATGTCTTAAGTTTACGCGAATGTTAGTCATTTCAATAAAACTACTGTTACGGATTTTATTTAATTATCTATCTAGCCCAACGTTTCAGAAGCTTTACACGTCACGTGGTCATGGGTGGACCGCGATAAAATCCGTAAAATTATTTATGTCTTAAGTTTACGCGAATGTTAGTCATTAGTATAAAAACTACTTTTAAAGCTTGCGAAACGTCGGGCTATATAAATAATTGAATAAACCGCGATAAAATCGTATAAGTAGTTATATTGTAATCCGTAAAAGTAGTTTTATTGTAATGATGTAGCCATTTTCGAAGTCATTTCTTACAATTTGGGAATTTGTGTAATAACGTAGTTCCGCGCTAACTTAAGCAACCTAGTAATTAGCATTTACGATAAGGCATATTGAATAACTCAATGAACTGGTATGTGAAGAAATTTACTGTTATGTGGAACGAAAATTATTTCAAACGTTTATTCCGCTCAACACACAAGTAGTAAAGACAGAAAATATGGCGGCATTATATGAATGCATGCTATTGGTTGTTTTGTGTGTCATTGACGTTGTCACTGTCAAATATATTAAGATTACGCCCCATGGTTGCAGCCATTTTGTGTTTTCTTTGATGTTATCTCAATACGTTGGTGTAACTTCTTCATTGTTTGATATAATAATTTCTAAAAACACTTATAATTGATGTACTACTACCAATTATAGTATTCTAAACCTTTAAAACCCTATCCCTTCTTTACAAGCAGCTTGAAATTCGGGTCATAGTGATAAGTTGTAGAATTTGTCAATTTGCAACAAACATCTCATAAGTTCAAGCATAGCATAGTTCTTACTTAAATTATAAAGCAGTCGATAACTTGAAAAGAAATGACCACTGCAGCCAGACCAACGTTCGATCCAGCAAGAGGAGGACAGGGTCGAGGTGAAAAAGATTTGAGTGCTATATCACGACAATATTCGAGCAGAGACCTTCCTGGTCATACAAAACTAAAATACAGGTAATAAAAAATTTTTCGTTATATTTAATGGTTAAATGTTTATTATATTAAAAAGAAAGAAAGTTTCGATTACTGGTGTTTGTTACTCAATCACGTCACAACAGCTGATCGCTCATTTGATAAAAATTAGTCATGTAGCTTATGTACCATTGTAACAGGCTATACAAATATTAACTTCTGTTTGTTGTTTGTCTGTAGTCCTCTCGGACATAGTCGCGAACAATTGCTAGTTGTCCAATATGGCTAAACATATTATTTATTTTATTTATGTAAAAATTTAAAAGTTAGTGCCTATCGGTTTAAAAATAATTCCCTTAAGAAATGTCAATAATTTCAATTAACTACCATTTTAAATTTATCATAAATGGTATAGTTTTATACCCTGTTTCATTATTATTGTCAGTTTCATAATTCATATTCCTCATTACTGCTATCAACCAAATGTTATATTAAACTTTTATAGGTACTACTTTTCTGGAATTATACAATGTTTCCTTTTTCTTTGTCAATACCCTCTGAAATGTCTGACCATTTATTCCTCTTAAATAACTTGGGCTACAAAATTATTAAGAAGCATTTTAAATACACATTTGTATTTTTTAATGAATATCTATTGAAATACCCTATTTCTGGATTTTTTTAACAGTGTATCAACTGTAAGTAGTATCAAAGATGCAAATTTTGTTGCATCCATCCTATGCATAGGCATAAGCCAGATTAACTCATATTCTGTGCCCAGTGCCATTTTACTTATTAGAAGTTGCCTCCCTCTGATGGTGGCAGTTATTATAAGAAGGTCAGATATTTAGCACAAGTTCTTTGCAATTATAACTTTTTCAACCTTTTAACAGAGAACAAGGTCAAGGGACAACGGATGAACTACGCTCAAGAGACTTCCGTAAAGAACTTGATGAGAGAGAAAAAGATGTGAAAGGACCAAGCACAAGAAGACAAAATGAGCCACCTGTAAAAAGATTCAAAATTGATCAAGTACCAGCAGCTAGCTTAGATGCTGATGATCCACTTGAAGGTGATTCCTCAGATTCAGATGACTCTGATGATGACACTGCTGCATTGTTGGCCGAATTAAATAAAATTAAAAAAGAAAGGGCAATTGAACAAGCTAAAAAGGTAATTCTATAGGAAAAGTAATTTTTATTGTGAATTAAAAGGTATCACAGTCACTTTTGTGTGGTTGTATATTATATGAGATATGTTTTATTTGCAGGAAGCAGAAAAGAAACAGGAAGAAGAAAGAATAAGAATGGAGAACATACTGTCTGGCAATCCTCTCTTAAATTACTCTGCTGCGGGACAGAAAAATGACTTGAAGGTGAGTGTCTAAATAAAGCTCTTTAGTCGTCACTTCGGCATTAAGGTTTTTGTGGGCTGAGGTTCTTTCATCACTATCAGTCAAATAAACATTTGTATCATAAGTCAATGCATCATTTACATCTCATAAGTATTTTGGTTATAAAACATTATTTAATAGCATTATAAGTATATAAAAATACAACAAATTTGATGGAATTTATTTTACAAGTCTGACATTTCGGAACAATTTCGAGCAACTATGGTTGCAGGTAGACTGAGGTGATAGAATCTTAATGTCACAAGTTTATAAATGTACCTACAAATTTATTCTTATTTAGTTATTTTGATTATAAATAAGGTTTACATTTCTTTTCGTGATTTCATACCAGTAGCACAGATTCCTCTGAAAAAATATTTAGCCTTTTCTTGAAGTTTTAGAAACAGTTCTGATTGTTTAAAGTTATGCCAACTGCCTTATACTCAAGCTGTATGGTTTTGTCAGAAAAAAACAGTGATCAGCCCTGGCTTCACCCATGACTAACATGGGCCTGATAGCTTCTTTAAAAAATTGTACACTAAAACCATCTTAGGGAATTGTTCTATCCATTTGTGAAATTCGCATGAAAATGTTTTATAATATGCAGAGATGTAATTGAAATTATAATTTCAGGTAAAAAGGCGATGGGATGATGATGTTGTCTTTAAAAATTGTGCGCGCTCTGAACCTGAAAAGAAGAACAATACCTTTATTAATGACTCATTAAGATCTGGATTTCACAAAAAATTTATGGAAAAATATGTAAAATAAATAAAATTTTTAGTTTTGAGACCATGTTTAGTTACATAAGTTTTATATTAATTATTAATAATACCATTGAATATTATATTTTAAAATGATAGGAGGATGTAGTGTAATCTAGGTGAAAGTGTGTTTATAAAAAAACATCCCAATCCATATATGGCATCGCTTTCCACACATTGAAACCCAGCAAACGCTGACTATGAGACTAGCGATATAAATCACACAAATGAACCTGTTTCAAAGTGTCTGTAATGTCACATAGACAAGGATTAAATTTTGCCGCATAACCGACCAGGTGTATTCTTTTTTCATTTGAATTTATGTAGAGTTGTTAAATTATTAAAATAAGAAAAGCATATCTAACAATATGTTAATTAAATGGAAATATATTTACATATGTGTTTAATTAAGAAAATTATTTATAAGATTATTATTTTTTGTTTTAAAGTCATTAAACGATTGCGAGGAAGCATTTACTCGCTTTCGCCTGCCCTTTGTGTTGTCCAGTGGTATGTGGAGCTCGCGGCATTATAGTGGCGAATATCCAAACCGCGCGTGTGACATCAGTGCCGCCTTTGGTGAGGTGCCCCGTAACAAATCCTCAGGGCACGTCTATGGCCCCTAAGGGACTGACACCTCCACCACAGCCGGGCTGCTTCGCAACACAGGATAACCGCAACCCCACTAATGTTAGGACGGTGCAAGTGAGGTTGCCATCCTCGACACTTGCCCCGTGCGCAAAAGCGCCCCAAATTGCTCCTTTTCTTCTCCTATAATAACAAAGAGCGCCTGCCATTCAGCCCCCTCTTATTATAAGATGAGTGTAAAGACCATACCCCACAGTTCAATTGGCTTCCCCTGGGTTCACCCCAGGCTACTGATCCCCACCGCCACGACTAGACTTGAGCCGTGGTGGGGACTTGAGTGCAACCTGTCCGAAGGTATGGGAATGAATAACCATACGTTTCGATCAGATTACACTTAAGCCTATTATTAATGCTTTACCTCTTAGGAATAATCTCTGTAACTGTTCACGAGATAACTATTGTTACAACCGTCTTTTGCTTCAGCCGTACCCTGTCTCCCCTACCTAATTGTAATTTTGTGTAAAGCTTTTTAGAAACAAATCCACCACACCCTATTTTAACAAATCATTTATCTATACAAAAACCACTGCATTGTTAAGCTACCAAACTGACGAGTACATTGGTGATAGTGGCGGTGGTATAAAGAAAACTAACTACGGCCACTAATCACGGAATTCTGTAGTATCTAAAAAATCATATATTAATCAATATTGCGATTAAAGTGTTATCAATGTGCCTAGGGCTTACCCAAAACTAGACTAACCTGAAAAACCTAATTTTTGTATATTTATGACACTGGTAGAATACCACACCCACCACACCTTTAAACAAAACTGATCTTTATATGTTATAGTTCACGTGTTTTGTTATAGCCACTTTTCTATTAAAGTTATAGCCACCTAGGTAATCCTAGGCCTATTGCCATATCAATAATATAAGTAATGAAACGCCTGTACTAATAAAATAGGAGAACTGTGGCTCCTACATTTCCTTGTCTCCACAATTAAATAAATAACTTCATTTATATTTTACTTTCTGCACGGGACACGGTTCTACGGTCTGGTACCGTTTAGATTACCGTCGAGATTTTTTTATAAAATTGACAAGTGCGTATAAATCTTGTGTGAAGAGGGCACTACCTCTTTTTTTATCAGTCTGTAGGTACAATTCACCATTACTAGTACATTACAACGTTCAAAGTGATTCGATACATCATACAGTAGTAACATACACGTATATAGATATAATACAGTAGCACTTTAAGGAAACTAAATTCGAAGTTATGAAAGTGAACTTACTCATACAAGGTAGTTATGAATAGAGGTCTGCTCATTTGCCTCATTACATTATACAAAAAAAAAAAGATTTTCAAGAAAAAAATTTTTTGATGCAGGGATTGAACCATATTATCTGAGATCGATGACGATTATCTAGTTACGTCACAATAGCTTGAAAGACACAAAATATGCGTAAACAATACCGGACAGATAAATCATTTTCCTTTTTTTCTCTTACATAAACAATAAATATAATTTTATATTAAATAAAAACATTTCATTATCAGGGTTTATAATTACAAACATACACTTTAACACTATCATAAAGAAGCATAATGTACATAAACACAAGATATAATGACAAAAATAACAACTAAATCTTATAACAATATTCACAATTTATACGCAGTTTGTTAAAAAAAGAATAATAGTACAGTTGTCAAAAAAAACCACAAAAATTAATCCAGTTTATATGTTAGAATATAGTTAATGTGTAATGAAAAAATGATGGCAAATCTTTTTTACTTGAAATCAAAATCAGTAAGCGACAAAATGTACTTTCAAAACTAATGGAATGAAAATTATAAAAAAATAAGAAAAGATTTGCATGGAATAGGTAAAGTTTGTTTTGTTTAATATTTATAGAACATTTTCCTAAAACTTTTGGTTTCGTATAATTTTAGAAAAATATTTAACGATTTGCGAAGACCTGTCTTCTCGATTTCCTTTTATCGTGCAAAATTAAAGTAATCGTGTTTCGGGTAGGTATACAAGGCGTTAAATATCTCCATAATTAACAAATAATAATTTCGTAACTATAAATAAAAAAGTACTGCTATAATGTATACAAATATAACATGGAAAAACCGTGATCAGCCCCTTAATCAGTTTTTTTTGTTTCAATTTGTTTTTACTTCTCATTTTATACTCATATATAAACTCGTGTATAAAAAAGTAAAGTTGTTAATCTTTTCATTATATAAGGAGTTGCACAGATAGTAACAAAACTTCGGTTCATGTGCCGGCGAGCCGCTCGTGATCGTGGCCTATGGTGCTCTATGTGAATGACCTTTGTCCAGCAGTGGAGCAGCAGTTTAAGACAAACACCTGAACTATATAGCGATATTGATATTGTTTTAAATAGACTTTAAATCTTTAGTTTTTACAATGTGGGCGTGTCTAGTAGGAGCCATATTGAATTTTTGTTGTTGTCTCGTCTTTGTTGACATCCGCAGGATCACATTTCACGGGTACAGGTAGGTAGTCCGCTTCTCTCAGGAATGCATATAATTTTTATGTAGGGTTAAGGTTTTTTGTGATTATTGGCGACAGTAAAATATGACTTCGAATAGAAGTGAGTCATGACTAGTGTCTGTTCTTTATGAGGTTTATTACGTTGCATTGGTATGATGACAAAATTTGAAAAACTCGATTTAAATATCATATTTTTTCATATAAATAAACTATTATTCTTATATTTTACGGCCCATTGGAGGAAGGAAGGCAGCGCATCTGCATGTCGATAATGGTTAGTCTATTGACGTCGGTAGTAGCCGAAAGACTGCGATTTCTCGTTTGTCCCCCTATATATCGAATGCCTGTCAGCCCTACAAATCTTTATGGGTGTACGAAGCCACCAAAATGCTCCAATTTCTCGTTTGTCCCCTAGCAGCGTTGTCAGGTGTTTTTATGGGCAAAGCGGGATTTCGAAAATTTTACCGCCATAAAAACAAGTTTTGTAGTTTTCATTTGGGTTGAGTACCTACTTTAAAAGCGAAATCGTACAGGATTACTTCGTTGTCGGTCTGCCTGTATGTCTGTCAAGACTACTTCAAGAACACTTACCGAAATATGTTTTGTTTTCATAATTACTTACACAAGTGTTAAAACTTAATTATCCTTGTCAAACTTTAACGTTTGATGGAGAGACACGCTGTTTTGTTATTTTTTTAACATAACATTGTAGTATTTTTAATATTAATTTTATAATATATATCTTTCTAATAAAACCGTGAACCTATTAAATAATCTACCTTCGTTTCTACTGGTATTATCTGACAAATTGTCATATTCTGATTCTTCTGGTCTGCGTGTCCTTGAAGCATAGAAAAAAAAAAACATGTTTCTATGTCAATCAAAAGGAACAAATCTGAAAACTGGTAAATAATAGTTTAGCTACATCTGGCAAAAACTATTACTGATATCTGTAGTTCATTTCATACAAAATGAGTGCACAAAGTTAAGGTTGTGTAACTTATAGTATAACAACTTGTCATGTTCGTACAAGGTACTGGGGTGAGCGATTCCAACGCACACTTGGCCGAATTTTTAATTTCTATTTAAGTTCATCATCAATTAGAAACTATTTTACTAACTGAATTTACAGATATTTTTTTCTAGCATTTAAACGACTTAACGTTTAAGTTCATTTGTGGTGATCTACAGAAAGCGGGATATTTAATTTTGGGCTAAATGTCAGGACTATTCCGCCAAAATCGGGATGTCTGGCAACGCTGCTGAAACACTCATTTTTACACTACTCACCGAAAGGTTTTTTCTTAATTTTGGATTAGATATTAGATCCCTGACCTTCAGGACAGGTGCTATATAAGCGACGAAGATAAAGTAGTGTAGGTTTTTGTATACCTCTTCCTCGGATATAAAATGTTAACAAGTGTTACTTATGTGTATTAATTATATGTGGACGATCGTGAGACGTGATAACGATCCAATTAGGTCCCCACTTTTACAAAACAGACAGTACTCATTCATAGCGTTTATTTTGGTTTATTCACACACGAGTAACGTGTACATAGTTTGTGAAGTTATGTTATTGACAGTTTGATGGGAGCAAGCGCGCGTGTCGACTGGCGAGTTACGCGGTCCGCGTTTCGATGTTTACAACAAATGCGAAGTAGAGGGGAAATCGTAGCGAGTGCGACGGCGGGCCACCTTGAGTGGGCAGGTTCAGTTGCTGAGGCTGGTCCGACTCACGTTTCCGTGACCGACACATTCTCGCCAGTTGAGTGGGCGCTCTGATGGCGTACCGGCGTCCGGCGTACACAATAATGAACAGGGCAGCTAATATGGCTGACCCGAAGACGGCGTGGCTGTGTGTGTGTGTAATATTATTTGTTGTGGCTACAGTTTCTGCTTTGTCTGGACTTTACGTGGACAATGGTGTTGATCAGACAGTTATACATCATTTTATGACGAGACATGAGCGGCAAGTGGTGGAACACGAAATATTGGAGCTTTTGGGTCTCGGCGAGAGGCCGCGGCGTGCCCAAGCACCACCACTAGACCGGTCAGCGCCAACTTTTCTGTTAGATGTTTATAAGCAACTGGCGGAGGAACATGAACAAACACGGCCCACACGCAGCTCGGAGACGGCTCTCAGCGGAGAGGAGCAGCAGGCCATCGATCAAAGCGACCTTATCATGACATTTCAAAGCAAAAGTAAGTTTGTTATTATTGGTTAATCGGCAATACTCGTACAATAAATACGACTTGCATAATGTGTTGTATGTAGAGTTTTGTTTACAACCACATCACATTTCTCGGAATTTTATTTGCGCGCTATAATTATCAGTAGCGTACATCCGATATAATAACTTAACAAGTGGTATTAAGTACATGTCGAATTGAAAATCTTGTAACTGTTTCCCTCATAACTACCTAGGCTTTTACTTTGTTCTTGCAAGCTTTTTTGAATGGAAAGTAAAATGTTTTACATTTTACCAGTTTATAGTTTTACATTACCTTACGTAACTAAAAAGAGTGTTTCCTAGATACAAATTGTATTGTCATAAATTAAAAAATAGGATATGTCTTTCAAAACCAAAAAAACATAATCCGATTATTTTTATCACATAATAGGTAGGCATATCGATGAGAACATTACAAAGTTATCTACCTGTAAGAATGCAGGATTGTAATTGTTATATTTATACAATAAATCCGGCCAAGCACGTGGCGGGCCGCACGCAATGGGATAGGGTTCCGTAGCTAGTGATCTGAATCTTATGGTCGTTCTAGGAAGCTTCCTTATGTGTAATTCAAAATAACATTACCATTGACCAGTTTACCTGTCTGCGTTCATTTTCCAATTTAGTTTAATATTTTTTGTAAGTTTATACAGCCTACACTGACATGTGTCTGTCACATATTTACTTTTAATTTATTAATGTACTACCTTCTACAGTATACTTGCACAATTATTAAAAGCAATAGGTATAGGAACGTTTTTAAAATTTCGTAATAATATATTTTACCTACTACCATATATTTGCACAATTTTGAATAGTACTGTCTAGGCCCTTTTTTTAATTATATAGTTTTACGTACGGTTATGGCGAAACTAGAGTTTCCTGCATACTAATTTATGGAAACCTAAGAAACGATTAACGACCGAACCGTCGATAAGGTACGATTCTTAGAACATTTTATAATTTGGGCAACTTTCCTAGTAGCGGAGCCATACATTGTTATAACTTTGCAGGTAGAATTATGACTCATTGATATTTGTCTCATGATTTTGGATGGGTGCAACTTCTTTTCACCTATGGGGACCCTACGGTGAACCTATATACAATCAATATAATTAAAATCCTCAATTTTTAAAGTATCTTTAACTTTCTGCGTTTTTTCTGTCCCGTGCGACGTGACCGATATATAATTATTTTTCCAACTTTTTCGAAATCGATTTCTTTTATTTATTCGTCTGTCGTAAAGTGTAAACTTCATTGTCGTGTTCCGCATGGAGTAGCCCGTAGCCCATCCGAGAGGAGGAGGAAATGAGAGTAAAGTGTCCACACAACAGTTATGTGGATGGCTACCAATAGTAGCCATAGGCATTCAGATTTCTCGTTTGCCCCCAATAAGGTAAAAGTCAAAATCAAGTATATAATCTGTAAATAGGAATAACCTCATCCCTTTGCACTGGAGATGGTGGAGTATCCTATGGAGCGGGACAAACCCTCTGTGGTGTTGAAGTCGGCCTCATATAGGGGCTGGGACTGGGTACCGTGATGATTAACAGTACTGATCCAGCTCACCAAGGGTGGCACTGATGGCAATCGCGGTGTAAATTATTATAAAAATACGAATCATACGGCCAAAAGCGAATGTTTATACATAAATAGTATAAAGAAACCCAAAAATAGCTAAAGAAACCGGATCATTATTCCAATATATGTTTCATCTGCAATGTGGCCTACGTACAGTTTGGCTGCAAAGTATCTCCGTCCCTACCTGTTTCCGGTATTGGAATTGCATTTCTCATTATATTTCTTCTTTAAGTGTATTTCTTCTTTTTACACTTTTTTTCTATTGGATTCCATACACTGATAATATGACGTGTACATTGCGCAGTTAAATATTCATCTTGATAAAATATTCGCCTTGTCACCTGTTTTTTTATTGTCAGGTTTTGCATACATATTATATTTATTCTATTATAAATTGATATTTATAGAGTATTTTAAAATGATAATGAAGCGATTCTCGTTTGCAGAAGTAACACCTGTGTGTTAATGTTATTATATAAAAATTATAATTTATTATCTTGACAAAATAACATAGATCCACAAATATTTAATGCGAATACAAACAAAGTAGAAAGTAGCAATTGATGAAGCGGTAGGGGTTTTCTCCAGTTGGCGGTATCACGCACCTGTCAGACGACGTCTATGGAAGTCCGTCGGTTATAACCTGAGATTACATCTGACTTTAGTATTACCAGATTGCGGCCCATGGGGGCCTCCCCCAACGGGCCGCAATCTGGTAATACTTAAGTGCACGGACATGAAAGGAGATCAGCAAATCCGTATGACAACAATGCGCATGTTTATGGGCGTCGGTAGTTGTCAAAAGGTTTCTATTTCTGTCCGCAGGGTTCTCCCTATATTATAAAAGAATATTGCGTCGTTTTGCAAACAATTTAACTTTAAATACTACTCATATAAAATTAAAATTTAACAACAAATCAAACAGATTCAAAACAACACTGAGACGTTAAAAATAAACAAAATTGAACATCTTGTGTGTGTATTCTATAGAATTGAGTAGCCTCCTCGTTTTTCGAAGTCGGTTAATAATTAAGAAGCTCTTATTTTTGCGTTTTGCCATTAGGAATGAAACAATATTTTTATCATATTAAGTTATATAAAATATTATTGGGGTTCCGTACCTCAAGAGAAGAAACACAACCCTAACACATTGTGGCTCGTCTGTCCGCCTGTTTATAGGTATGTCTATAAGGAACACGTACTAGGATGAAGTTGAAATTCATATCGAATACTAAGCTCTGCAATCTCTTACAGCACAGAAAAAACATAGGTGGTTTTATTTCTACGCGATACTGTCATCTATGCCCATTTTTTGGCATCGCCTCAAAATAAATGTAAAGCGTAAAACACACAGCGTATAATTAATCATAGCACTGAAAAAAAAAAACTACTACAACCTCATATTTTTTGTTCCTTTCTAAAAAATAGTGTAGAAGGTCCTTCACTAATTTCAAATATTATTTATATTATAGATAGGCAGCACCCCGCGGCTGCACCCGCGTAACTAGCTAAAATTCCATACTATAAACTTACTACCCCTTTTTCACTCTCTTAAGGTAAATTTCTAATATCATTATCATTTACTTACATCATGAATTGAACCTCTGTAATAAATTCAAGTTTCTCGGTACAGCACTTGCGTTGACTGTCAGTCAATCAATCACTCAGTGACGGTAGAGTTTTATATGTCCTTCCGTGACCAGCTTTTTAAGTATTAATCTATAAGGGGAAGTTACGCAAGTAACAATAGGAGATACCTACTTAAACTTGATGTCTTCCTTGGTGTGGTGCCTTGACAAAATTAATTTGGAACTACAAACTTTTACCAATGCCCGAAAATGAGGAGTAACAACTGTAGGTTGTGACATGTGACTTGCAGAACACCACCTGGGTGCTCTTCGACAAGGACACGGGAGGCACGTATGGTTCGACGTGGCCAACGCGCCCGGCGACGCCTCCTCTTTGCTCACGGCTGAGCTGCGCATACATCAAGCTTTTGTACGCTCCGAAGACCCAACCGCTCTGTACACTGTTGCCGCCAACAGAGTCTTGAGCGTTGACAGTTTGGGGTAAGTAAGTTTGTCAATGCATAGTAATACATTGTCTTATAACATAAGGGGACGTAAGAAGGGTCGGTGACTTTTGATGACTACTGGCGTCACCTTTTCATTACATACTTCTACTGTTTTGTAGGAGACAAAGGGCAACCGGAATCACAATGTAATGCGAGTTCCAGAAGACCGGTGAAGAATTTATCTAAGTGATATAATAATTATCCCATGTAATCTTGAAAACAGATAAATTAACTAATTATGTTGTGTTTCCCCGTACCTAGTGCGTACGAGGACGTAACCGTTTAAACGTTAATTAAAACATGTACTCCTAGATTGGTTTCCAGCTTTAAGTAGCTTAAATGATTAAGACTCTGAGAGATATATAAGTTACAGTTGTATTAAAATATTTCATTCTGTTATATGTTTTTCTTAAATATCGCGCTGCGTCCTTTGCTTAAAAACATTAATTTTACTAATTTGGCATCAAATTGGCCATTAATGGCCAATAAACGAAAACCGATTGAGGTTCCTCTTGGCCTAAATCCAATACACCGAAAGCCGTTGAAGGTTATAATGACGAAGTCGAATTAGTTGCCTATCTCCGTGCGCACGAGCGGAAACAATATCGACGCGGTATAAAAATCATACGTTTAGGTTCAATCATCTGTTCATTTGCGCTACTTGACGACGACTTGTGAACAGATGACCCACGACATATGGCTCCTTTAACGCGTCGATTATTTTCCGCGCGTGTGAACGAGGTGTAAATTATAAATGAAGACATGAAATATTTTTCAAATTTTTTTTTTCAGCGGACTGAAAATGGAACGTGTGGCTGCTGTAAACACAAGCGCCAGTGCCGAAGGATGGCTGGAGTTCAATGTGACGGCAGCTCTTGGGGCGTGGCTGGGGGCTCCGGCCGACAACAAGGGCCTGTTCATTACCATCCACCCGTATGCTCAACCAGGTACGCCCGGGGTTGTGTTTGGACAAGCTTCTGCGCAAGAACATTTGACATTTCACACGTTACTTTATTGATATGTTTTTATCGAGGTTGGATCTAAAAGTTTTGAGCCCGAACAAGAAAATGAAAGAAAAGTGGATCTAAATTTATTTTTATTTTTTGACATAGTCTCCATCTAGTTCAACACACTTCTTCCAACTGACCTGCAACTTGTTTATCCCCTCGAAAAAAAAAAGATTCCGGAAGGTCGGCGAAATAATCGTTTATTGCGACTATCACCTCAACTTTGGTCGAAAATTTCGAGCCACCCAAATGTTTTTTAAATTCGGAAATAAATGATAACCCGAGGGGGCTAAGTTCGGCGAATAAGGTGGGTGGGGCAGCAATTCGTAGCCACAATCATGGATTACAGACATTGTTTCAACCGAAGTGTGAACATGTGCATTGTCTTGATGAAACAAAACTTTCTTACGCAACATTCCCGGCCTTTTTTCTTTTATTTGTTCCCGGAGTCTCCGTAAAAGGTTACAATAATAACTAGAATTTATAGTTTGACCTTTCGGTAAATAATCTACAAAAATAATGCCCTTAGCATCCCAAAAGACAGAAGCCATGACTTTCTTAGTCGACAAAACGACCTTAGCCTTTTTCGGTGTAGGAGAGTCTGATCTTTTCCACTGTTTGGATTGTTGTTGATTCAGGAGTATGGTGGTGAAACCAGCTTTCATCCATGGTAACAAATCTAAACAAAAAGTCTCAAAAAGTTCCAAACAGTATCGCGAAATTGTGTATCGAACTCGTTTTTGTTCAGCTGAAAGCAACCTCGGGACCCAGCGAGCTGAAACCTTATGGAACCCCAACTCTTCCGTTATTATGTGTTGCACCCGGCCATAACTAATGTTTATTATCTCAGGTATCTTACCAACGGTCAAACGTCGTTCACCCAGTACGAGATCACAAATTTTATCGATGTTTTCTTTCGTGGTAGAGGATGTAGGCCTTCCATTCCTAGAATCATCTTTAACGCTCTCACGACCGCGCTTAAACTCAGCTACTCACTTCTTGACACTGGAATACGATGGAGCAGACTTCGCCAAAGTGCTCACCATATCTTGATGGATGTCTTTTGGTGATAGGCCTTTTTTATTGAGGTACTTAATGACTGCACGGTGCTCAATTTTCTCCATTATTGAAAATTGCGTCAGATTACTTGAAACAAATAATCACAGAAAATATATATTGTGCAGTATCGGAATGAGACTGCGCACAATAAATCAATATGACACATACTAACAAATGACGGTAGATTTAAAAAGATGTCATAGCTCCATGTAGGTTAGGCCACGAACTTTTAGATCCACCCTAGTAGTGGGATAGAATCAATTACATGTAGAGAATAATAGTATTCGATGTTGGGTATTCTGATTCAGAATTTTAAAACTATAAATCGAGATATATATAAATAATAATTATTCCCAAAATGTTACAAAATAATTTAGAAATAAATGTATTATTTAATAGACTTTAACGTACGATTATTTTACGATTTCAGAACGTCACGCAAAACCGGAAGAAATAGGCGTTGAAGAAACACATGGTCCCAACATGGAAGGTAAACAGCCGTTTATGGTAGCGTTCTTCAAGAACGGACCGAAACTAGGCAGTAATGGCGCAGGAGCGCGGCGAAAACGAGAAGCAAGACGTTGGAGATCACATGGCTATTCGGAAAATTATTTAAGAAACCCATTAACCGGTAATATAAATTTAAGCCATTTATTTCCACATCAAAGAATAAAAAATAAAAGTAACAAAAAAGAAAGAATGAAACAATTTTGGTACGCATAATTTGCCGCCGCGCGCCGCGCTGGTGCGACTCAGCACCGGTTTTCAGTCTATCCCTTAAATAAACTTACTTACAAAACCTAGTATTGCCATGAATATTGTAACAAAGAAAAAAATTATCGCAAATAACATTTATTACTTTTACAGTGTTTATATATTTTTTGTTATCATATCTGTAGATTTATCACACCGCGTTAGCCTGGATTGTGCTAAGTACCGTTATGTCCTGTAAGACAAGTCGGAAGTTGTAACTGAAACATATTTAATATTTTTATAAATCTAAAAAAATGATATATTTAAGATTTTTTTATTATTGTAACACATCAGGGAGGCGGGGTAGGACCTGCGACCTTTGGCGTAACACGCGGATTAACCGCCACGTTACCAACTGAGCCAAACGGTCGTCAAAAATTACTTATCAGATCAACTAGAATGATACTTATTTTCCGAAGTTAGTTTAATTATCTATATGAACTGATTAGAATATGTCTAGACATACTATACATGTATGTACGTATACGGAAATGTATACGGTATTCGGAAATACATGTATACAGAACTGGTTCCGTATATTTAGTTAGTAGGTATTGAAAAACTTTTTCTATATATATTTATTTTAATTTTTTTATTAATGTTTAGGATTAAAGTTAATTTATAAATATCTATATTGTACTACGAATACGAATTAATAAAGTTCTCTCCTATACCTATAACTGGGTACTCCGGAGTGATTAAAGCGGGTGTGTGTTGATGCCCAGCCTAATCTCTATTTGAATGAATGTTTGTAAGAAAGACATAATCATATTCGGTCGGAATGCAGTAAGTCCAAAACCACTTGATGTCCTAATTAAGCACGAATATGGGTTACTTTGTAAGTTTCTAACTTCTTGAGTTCGTCTAGATATCCTCAAATTATAAATAAATAATAACAGCGCCAACACAACCAACACTTAACACGGGCACTGTCTAATTGAGAAGCTCCTCATTGGTAGATCGTATAAAATTTGAGAGATCAATTTTTAAATATTAATTAATTATCATTGTTTCAGACTCATCACATTGGACTACACGGAGCTGTGAAATTCAAACACTGTACGTCAGTTTTAAAGACTTAGAATGGCAGGCAAGTCGTTTTATTTAATTTACTTGTAGTAGGTACCCTTTTGTAAATCGCGCATAAAAGGGTGGTCCTGCTACATACTACATACGATCCTGAATCTGTCTTTGCTCCTGTTCCATTAAAACATATCCCATTAAAACCTTAAACTTCTCCTATTTTGCGAGTATTTTTTTATCTTCTATAGATACAGTTACTGAATAAATGGTTATTAATTTATACTCTGTATATATTTGATAATTGGGATTTATTATGTTAATTAAGTTAATAAACGATGTTGCGGATATGTAGCAGATATTGCATTTCAATCTGTGGGCAGTTTGCACGCGTTTGTAACACGTAACGGATTTTATCTTAACAACAAAAAAATGATAAAGAGTTCATCATATAAACAATACTATATTTTTTCTGTTTTTTGGTCGAGTCGGTTGTTCTCTACTAAAAAAATTCAGGCCAACGCAAGTAAGGATGTTACTAATCAATTCTGCTTATTTCTCATTGGGTGCAATACGCCATCAAAAAATAACCAGAATTTGATTAGGAATAAAGGGGTTTGTAAGAAACAAACCTTGGCTTTTGGGAGCGATCTTTTGAGGGTTCTTTTAATCTATTTTCAATAATTAGATTACATTACCAAATCCAGGTTTGAGCTTTAAGACAAATTACCAGTCCAAGGTAAAACTTATCCTTTTATAAAAAACGTAGCTGTAAGATTTAAATTCTTTAATTTTATTAAATTAGAGTACCACTTTGTTTTTATATTTGTATTTTTATACAGGCTTGACCAACCACTCCTTTCAACCACTGCTACCGCTGTGTCACCAGGATCGACAGCAGCATCCGCTGTGAACACATTGATATGATCGCAGGGGAGGCCGAGGGCAAAAGCTGAAACTGTCTTAGGACCCGCAACGAATTTTTTTGTCAACGCCACAAACCTTTGATCGACTCGATTACCATCGAAAGGGTCAATGTTGCAAAGCGAACTTCGATTTTGCTAATTTGCACATCTGTCACTGCCGAGGCGGAAACACTGCTGGTTGGATATAGGAATATTCAATTTGTTTCAGGACTGGATCATCGCGCCCGATGGCTACGGCGCGTTCTACTGCAGCGGCGAGTGTAATTTCCCACTGAATGCACATAAGAACGCCACTAATCACGCTATCGTTCAGACGCTAGTCCACCTACTGAATCCTACTCAGGTGAGGCCAATTAGCTTTTAGGGTAATATCCAATACTAAGTAGGTATTCTTCTAGGTACTATGCACATATTTTCCTATAATAATACGTGAAGAAAATAATTTCCATCGCTTTATAAACAGCACTTGAAATTTGGAAGCGTTGAAGGATTATATGGAGAACATGTGCAGAAAGCTAATATATATAACATGCATTACATTTTTATTTTAAATCAACAAAACGATACACGTAACAATCACTTGTATCTGTGTACGTACGTGTAAACGTGTCTACGTTTTCAAAGTGCCAACTGTCAAACACAATTTGATTTTAATATTTTTTTACGAAAAGGTTTTACTTTTTTATAATTGGGATCGAATTTCGATAAATAGACTTATGATTTCTTATTGCGGAAAGTGGTCGCGATAGTCTTTCTTACGATTCCGAAACAGTTTCTTTGCTCACTTTCTATTACAACATACCCCATCAAAACCATAAAACTGAAAATATAACAGCCTAGATAGAAGATACATTTACTGAGAATATACGACTTTAACTGGAATTATCACTAACAAAAGAATTGAAACTGATATAAATCTTTTAAAACACACTGAAATTATCTTAGCATCAAATTCGAATTCAAGATTCGACTTTTCTAGTTAGTAGAGTACCATACCGTAGAAACCGTAGAAACTCACTTAAACAGTTCAACATTTAAATTTTAAAGAGTACACCTTGCGTGGAAGTGAAATGTAGTATTTTTTTTATATAATATTGTTTACTAATAGTTCTAATTACAGGTTCCGAAGCCGTCGTGTGCACCAATCAAGTTGTCGCCAATATCTGTACTCTATTATACGGATGACTCTAATGTTATACTCCGCAAATACAAAAACATGGTAGTCAAGAGCTGTGGCTGTCATTAAAAATAAAAATGACGCGACACCCATGTTATAATTTTTGTTAAGATACACTACTATACAATAGTGTAATTCTAGGTACGTTTTCGTTAGGTGTAAGTACTTGTTAGGTATATCTTATTATTTCTAAACTAGCTACAAAATAAAATTACTAGTCTTAAAATGTATTGTAGATAATTCAGATGTTTTAATTAATAAAACTTCACAGTCATTAATATGTACTTTCCTTTCATTTTTTCTTTCGTATTTTGTGCAACATGTTTATACATTCCGGTAATTCTGCTTTGTTCCCTAGTAAGTTAACAAGACTGTATTAAAAAATAATATTTTATTTTAGGACTATCTGATGACGACCGGTTCCACTTGATAAGTCCGCGTGTTACGCCAGAGGTAGCGGGTTCGAATCCCGCCTAGGTCATGGATGTTCATATGTGTATTATATGTATTTCCATAATAAAAATCTTAAATATATAATATTTCTTAAATCTATAAAAATATTAAATATGTCCGTTGCCTAGAACCTGTAACACAAGTACGTTACGGTACTTAGCACAGGGCTAGGGCTATTATTTTTATTATTAGTAAATTATTTCACTTAGGTACAGATTTTTTTGAAACAGAATGACATATGGTATATTAGATTTATGGATACCTAATAACTATTGTCTATTAATATCTGTAGAATATACGATATACGATGTAGAATATATTCTAATCTAAGTATATTTGTGTTTCGCAGCCGTATTTCTACATTTCATGGATGGAGTAGTTATTATTAGAATAAATGCAAGTATTCCATATTTTTGTGAACTAAATTGTGAGACGTAACAATACGTATCGTAACAACGTGTAGGTGCTCGGCGTAGAGCGTACCTAAGGCTTAACCCCTTGGAAAAGTAATTGTGCCATGAGCCGTGTAAGTTCTCTACAGAGTAAGTTGTGTGGAAACGTGATCAAATGTTAAAGGAATCTTCAATTAAGCGTAAAATTCATTTTGCACGCCAGAAGAAAACAACATTATATATCAAAATTTCAATTGAATTTTATTGCCTGCCTGTCTAATTTAAGGTTAAGTAAAAATTTTCATTTGATTCATACTTCAAGTATCATTGCCATAATTATTATTTATTTTTATTATAAGTAACATATTTCGCCAGTCTGCATAAAAGTAAATGTGAATTATGTGCCAAAATGTTTTACACCTAATTATTTATTCAGTTATGAAATTTAAGCTAGTGTGTAGAATACATTTATTTAAAAACAAAAAAATTTGTTTATTCGTTTTCCTTTTACAGGTACATATGAAATATTTAAATCTGAACGGACATTGTGTGGTCAGTCAAGACCGTAGGCTGCTGGGTGCTACCGCACATATTGACCTCACTCAATTTTGAAAATTTGTCAATTTTTGAGTGAATTGGGGCCAAGCCATTAGACATTTTTATTAAATGAGTTACACGGAATACTTACTTATTATTATTTATATTGGTTTTCAATAGTTATCGTCTCAACGTGATCCAGTAAGGCGAAGAACTTTATATCACAGGTTAATAAACGAGAGCCCATTAACATCCGTATATGCAAAGGCGTTGCCTTCCTTACTTTGCGTATTTAACTCCTACTCTGGACTTTGCCCTCAATGGGCCAGAGTAGTGCACTATAAGAGAGACGAGACACTAAGCGCGAGTCACTATCACAATATCCCTACGCTATGTTGAAGTTCGGTGACAAAAATTTGTTCTGTTGTAGACTGATCTACGTCCCTTGCATTAAGTGATAACCCCCTGCTACTCGCATCCAATACGGAGCAAAGACTATACGGAGTCCGTCATTGTACTGGTCCTCTGTAGAACTAGCAGTTCTTAGCAATTTGTGTCAGGTGAGGTGAGTTTATCACACGATATCCTACATAACTTCCGAAATTCTAATGTTACCATGCGGCATGCGTGAACGCAAGTATCTTCTCTCGAAAACGGGCTTTATCCGACCCACCAAAATAAGTCCTAATGATCGTAACATGAAGATATAACTAGGTACTGTAATGTTTTTGTTACGTTCCGACCACTTTGCAGTTAAAATAAAATGTAGCGCATAATAACATGTCTATAGGACATACATGTGTGTGTCTTGGTGTGCATTAAAAACGCCTTTGTTTAGCAGGTACTTAGCAGGGGTCGTACAAGACCTGATGATGATGTCGATGACTGACATTAGATTTTTATAGCATATTATATTTAAACATTTAATTTTTATAGTATATTTAATAAAATTGAATCTATTCCTTTATATGAAATTGGCGTTTTGTATGGGAGGAACAAAGAGTCGAATATTATTTAATGTAATATAATAAACATAATATATTTGATTAATCAAAGTATGAACCATTGTTTTCTATGCGCTTTTGTCATCTCATAGATAGTTCATTTGATCCGTTTGCTAAAAAAGCCAGTTGGAAAAGACAATCTTTCACGGTGACGTGGACTGCCCCATCGGAGTTGAACTGTTTCCCTTGCAAGAAGTTATCCAAATCTCGGAAAAGTGGTATGGTAATGGTAATCTGTTGGAGCTAGGTCCGGGGAGTACGGGGCGACGACTTTCCAATTGAAGCTCTTCTAATTTGGTAGCCGTCTGTTGCGCAGCGTGTGGTCCAGCGCTGTCGTGAAGCAGCTGTGGCGTGGAAGGATTGACCAGCGTAGGTCGTTTAGCCGCTAGCTTTTTCATTTGGGTTTGCAATTGCTAACAATAGACATCCGCCGCAAAAGTCTGGCCAGATTTGAGAAAACTGTAATGAACAATACCGGCACTAGTCCACCATACGCTTACAAGTACCTTTTTTTGGGGTTAACTTTCGCTTGTCGCAGTATTTGGCCGGCTGTCCAGTATCCAACTATTGCGCTGAGCTCTTCCGATTATTGTAAACAAACCATATTTCATCACACGTGATCACAGGTGATTTCACACACAATGATAGTATTTTAAAATACCTTCTTTATTGTGCCGGTTTAGTAATGTAACGCAGCAGTCGACGCACGTTTGCTGGTTTGCTTCAGTCAATTCGTGATGTACCCACCTTTCAAGCTTTTTAATATTCCTAATTTGCTTTAAGTGAATTAAAATAGTTTTATTTGTAACATCGCACCCTGCAGCTATCTCGGACGTGGTTTGCGATGGATCCGCTTTCACAATAGCCTCCAATTCTTCATTATTAACATGGGTTTCAGGCCGCCACGGGGCATGTTGTGCAGGTCGAAATTTCCAGGACGCAAACGTTGGAACCAAAAATGAGCTGTTGTGTGTTTTTTGCAACACAATCGCCATACACATCCTTCGAATCATTTACGCAGCACTACTGCTACGGCGGAACTCGTGCTCGTAAATAATGCTATATTTAAGTTTTCCATTTTGTAAAATAAGTGACGCAAACAGAAAACAACAAAAGACATAAAAAAGACGTGGATGAGTGTCATCGAAGCACAAATACATGAGTAAATAGCTGTACAAATTTGAATTCGGAATTCCTTACCAAAGAAGAGAAATTCGTGATTAAACTGGCCAGTACGAAAAACGCCAAATTCAAAATGTAATAACATACTCGTAAGCATCCACTATGCTTGTTCTTGCTTTACAAGTAAATCAGTTCGATTGATGCAACTAAATCTTTCCAGACGAATGTAGATTCCGCTTAAATTTAAACTATTAAAGTAGCTTTTTTCTATATAGTATAGGACAATCGAGAAATCGGAGCCTTTTTACGAGTAACGACGCCCATGAACTTTAGTATCATTTCTATGCCGATACGTTGCCCTCCTTTTCCCGCTTCCCCCTATGGGTAACCGGTTCTCTCATGCTTCGGAGCCATATACAAACCGCACGAAACGCTACACCACCTGTTGTTACTTTATTATATTTTTATATTACACTTTATCATCATGTGAGCGAGAGGTACTTCCCCGGTCGTGCCGGCCCAATTCCACTGCAATGAACCATGACTCTAATTCTTACTAATGTTAAGATTATTTGTGTGTCATGAGCTCTATAGGAAATTTCCCGCATTAATTGGAAAAACCGATTATCTTTTTTTATATATCCAGTTTCCTAGTTACTAAGATGTAATTTAAATGGATTGTTTTAATAGAAGTAGGCTACATATAATAATGTGAATAGAATTAATTTTGATAATTATCTTGTCTGTGTTGAAACTCGCAGGATTAATGCGATTCGATTGATTCCTCAAAATCGACCCACGAATTTCTATACTAATATACAACGAGGTAACATTTTTTTGGAACTGACCTTACGCTGTGGATACGAAGAGAATCCCAATCCAGCTTCCGGGCAGCAGTGCTTGCCGGGCGACTAGACAAGGTTTGGGGTAGAAAAGCGGTCCAACCTTCCACTGTCTCGCATATGAGAGAGATGCAATCCGATATAAGAATATTTAGAATAGCTTATTATCATGGGCAGAGAGACAGTGGGCCCTCATTCCTCGACTCTGACGTTGAGGGCAGAGCTTGCGCGCTGTAGCTAAAATGGCCTCGGTGTTGACGTGAATGAATGGCTCACGGGAGAAGATCATGATGGGGGGCACCTAACCCCTTCACCTACAGACAGGTGAAAGAACTCGCGCGCGATAGTTTCGGAATACCTTCTGTTGATATGTCTTTCAAGTGGCCTTTAATAGAAGGCAATTCAAAGTCCTTGTTGGTCTAGGTTGTAAAAGTACCACGGACAGCCGGTGACCATTCGCAGAAATCAATTATTCACTTATCGCACAACCTTTATATGAGAGGATCTAGCGTGACCGAATACTATGCTTTAAAATGATTCGGGAGAATATAGACTTTATAGTGGGTGAGCTTGTTTCCGAGGCACATCTAACTTTTAGCGTTTATTACATATTAAAGCTTATGTAAGATCCACCACGCATTTTTCTGATTTTAGTTATGTGCTCATTGAAGATCAGGTTATGAATAAGAGTGAATCCGAGATGCTTTACAGAGTTTACTCATGGTGTTTCTGTGCTGTAGAGGGATAAGGGAGCCGAGGTGTATCTAGCATTGCTATTTAGATACCGGGTTGGCCTCCTTACATTGGCCTCTCCAAAGTGGCAATGGCTATTCATAAAACTACTGCGGTCTCATGTGAAGGAGAGGAACCTCCTCGGTCGTGCCAACCCTATTCGCCTGCCATACAGCATGGAGTACCATGCTACATTGTAGCTGAATAGGGCTGGCTTTTAAATAAGGTTTCTTAATATCTCCGTGGTCTTCCCAATATCCCTACGCTGAGCCTCACCTGGCTGCTCTCTCTTTTCTCGGCTTTCATAATTTATTGTAATCTTGTATTGTCTCCGCTTTGATTAGGGAGGGAAATTGGATTTTTATCACTTTCTAATTTATACTGAATAAATTCGTCGCGGGTCCTAAGACAGTTTTGGCTTTTGCCCTCGGGCTCCCCTGCGATCATATCAATGGATTTATAGTGGATGCTGCTGTCGATCCTGGGGAAATAGGAGTAGCATTGGTGGAAATGAGTGGTGGGCCAAGCTTGTTTAAATCAAATTGTTAGAGTCTAAAAAATCAACCATATCGCATAAAAACTGCGTCATACCAAATAATTTTTTTTGTAGACCTGAAATCATGCTATGGAAGTAAAGAGCTTCGCCGGATTGTTATGAGGGCACGTCCGGCGATGTTACTTGCTAACAAATGAAGACAGTTTATTTTGTTCTCGAGAAATTTTTTCATAAAAATAAACATCCTTAAAGCCGAGAAACAAATGGGTGATTGTAATTGTTGGACGAGCGACAGATAGGAGAGCGACAGCTAGGAGGTTAAGTTACAATTCGGTGTTGATTAAAATGTTTTCAGCGGTAGATGGATACAGGCTGCTGATAATGATTGGCTTGTGATGATGAATTAATTACACAAAGAGGCTCCAGAACGGTGACGTTTTATTTTCATTGTCGAATATCTTATCGGCTTAAACGTACCTTAACAGTTGGGTCAGCAATAAAAAGAAATCTGACTGCAAACTAAGATTAAGTAACATATCGCATTCGATATCTTATGTATATTATTTTAATAATATTTTTGAGCTGAAATTACAGCTATGCTATGGTACCGTACGGTTTGTGAAAATTCAGCGGCCATTGTAAGGAATAGACTTCAATAGGGCAACATATCTAACGGACCTTTCAATACCGATATATTCTGTGCTCGAGAGTGACAGGTCCTGGGCGGCGGGCGCCTCTTACTGCGAATACGTGATGTCCCTCAAGGAGGCTGCGGAGCGTCGCTAAGCAACCGTCGGCTAGGCGCTCACAGAAATCGCTATGTAGAGCGTCTACTACCTTAACATGACCACACAGCCGAGAACTCAGGCTGGGTACGAGAACTACCTCAATGCTCCGACGTCGTTGGGGTCTAAGTGCCGGGATGACCTCTTTTTGAGATGAAGACCGGTCATAAGTTGAGGGCTAGCCAGCCGCCGAGGTGCGCTGATGCTTACAGATACGGGACACTCCTTCACGGCGAGGCTCTCGCAGAGGATTTTGGTCGGTAGTGGTACGCCTTTTGTGTCAAGCCCGACACATTCTACCGGTTCATCTAGGGCCGGTGGGACGGTGCGTAAATGCATTTTCCGTGCAAAAAAACATATCTGTGTTACTTTACTGAGTGCTTGCTTATGGGCGTCAGTAACCACAAAAAACTCCAACCCCTCGTTTTGCCACATATGACATATGACTATAAAAAAAATAATCAAGTAATCTCTTCCTAATTTATATTTTAAGACATCGGATAAAGTGTTTTCGTATGTCACATGCAATAAACTTTATACAACTTCTATAGTTTTGATCATAAGAAATTTGAAGATATAAACATTGGGTAATATATTACTGTTTAAAGTATTCGTAAAGTTAATTTAATTGAAATAGAAGCGTAGGGATGTTATTATTATTCTGATGCGCTACACGTATCTAGTACAGAAACGAAGACGTATAAAAATAGGTTACGTATTTGAGCAACTAGAGGGTATAGTATAATTAATATATATATTGTTATAACGGTATCAAAATAAGGTTTTGATCGTAGTATTGAAAAATTCAATGAATATAATGAAAATATTATCCTATTAGAATACTACGTTATCAGCAATTCATACCTCAATATTCTTGGAAATTTGTCGACCGATTTGCGATTATCAGTGTTTGATAGAAGCTTCAATCGTCATCTTTGTTATACTGATATTGTTATCAGTTTGTATTTACAACTCGAAGTTGATTTATACATAAATAAATTGTGGAGTACTTTGCTAGAAATACACGCTCAAAATTCACTTAAAATTATACAATTTTAAACGATGATTCAAAATAGTTCATGTGTCTGGTACACAACAGTATAAGTGCGGAATTAGTGAGCGTCGGTTTATCCCGTTAACTAACTACGTCAAGGACGTAGCAGCCTCCGGTTTGGGTCGGCGCTGGTCAAGTCGCACCGAGGGGCGAGGACTGTGTTCGCCATCCCATCATTCATTCGCCATCGACGAGATACATCGCACGTACGATTCTCTGTGAAATAAACAATGCATTCCGCGCCGATCGCCGCTAGCCACCTGTTGTAACCGAAACTTATGCCTTCCTTTAACATTCAAAGTGAAAATTTTGTGTTAAAAATGTGTAAATTAATATTGTTAGTGTTTGCGTTAATATCAATTAATTCTTTTGTGATGAGTCAAAGGAGTGACACTAAGAATATGAGTATATTTTATAAGTGTTGCCCAAGAGATCAGAGTCTGATTAAAGTCACCGAAAACATTAACGCCAGCGAAGGATACGAGTGTGTAAACGGTGAAAACCTAAAGAACACATACAATATTATCAGTGATCCATTACATATTGCTGAAAACATTAAAATAAGTGAGGGTCTTCCTTTATATTGTGATGCACTAAAAATGACACCATTAAACAGTGCAGACGAAGGACTAGTCGAGGAAGAAAACCATTGCTATGATATAGTTGTTGCTGAAATATTTGATGGCACTATGAAACAAAACATTCCTAAAACAGTAGCACTAAGTTGTAATAGTACTGAAGATTTAGATATAACACATTCTAGTCTGCAACTTCACCATGTGCGTAAATGTTGTCAAATGGGTGAAAGATATGATATGGAATTTCATCAATGCAGAAAAGTCAGTATGCCAGAAAATGGTGACATGTTTAGTTGGGATAGCATTTTAAGTAACAATAGCTTATACCAGATTGAATTTGGATTGAATTGTAAAAAAGGTGAGTACGCAGTAGAAGTGAGTGATACAATGTATAACCTTTCAATTACTGGCAGCAGCTTAGTAGTGACACGGAGGGAGAATAACAAGCAAGACATAGCAATGCCAGAGGAGTGGTGTATCGATCACGATTATAGAATGGATACCATGGTTGCTCAAGTGTGTACTAAAGATTGCGACAGTTTCGGCGCCTTTTGTGTATCAAAATGCTGTCCACCCGGACAACACTTCAAGCTAATGCACTGTGGTACTTTTGCAAGTACCTGTGTGCCAAACGAAGACGACCATGTATTTTTCAATATTTCCAAGTATTTAAACCCTTTGAAAGCATATGATCATCATGGTGATTTATTTGGTAAGATATATTTTACCCCAATAATCTTAATGCGTAGGTTTATATAAATTGCACCATACACGCTTAGGAATCAATTCGGAGTAAAATATCTACGCCAGAATGAAGAATGTCGGCGGACGCTAGACCAGCGGCAGCGAAGTTGCCTAACTTAAATTTGTGTTGCATGAAATAATGGATACGTCTAAATATTACTATCATCACATGTAAGGCACCTATAATGAAAATTTAAAAGAACTATATGTAGTAGCTAATACATTTAGTCGTTTTAAATTTCGAAACAAATATACCTACGTAGTATACCAGGGAAGACCAAGGCTGTCGTAACGTGGTTAAGTTGATTTGGCACTGTCCGAAGTTGGTGTCAAGAGTTGCAAACGGCGTGCGTGGATGTACTTATTATCTTATTTATACAAATATAAATCAACATGTCCTCACTGACTGTCTGGTCTATCAACTTTTAATTTCGTATACAGGTAGTCGTCATGACGTGCATTATGTTGAACATTGCTGTGTGTTGTGCTTGTTATCTTCTGTATAAATAAATTAACATGTCCTGACTGACTGATCTATCAACTTTTAGTTTGGTAGCAGGTAGTTGTCATGATGTACGTTTAGGAATTAATTAAAAGGAAAGTTTGTGTGAATTACGCGGGTGGGGCGGCGGAACGCAGCCAGTTATAGGTATAAAATAAATTGAACACACGCATATAATGTGTAAATAATAAATTTATTTTAATGGTATGCATTAAGATCTGGTTTTTACGTATCCACTGTTTGATGTGCTCTATGTCTGAAGATCATCGCAACCGGCATTCGTCACTCATCCAACATTTCTTAGTGTTAAAAGGCTATTGATGAAGAATTGTTTATGGTACTGATGGCGAACTACTTAGTCTGTTTCTGTATGTAAATATAAATAAATCTAAATATTGCACTCTCTCACATGTTTTGTTAATAAATGTTATTTAATATAGTTAAATTAACACACGCTAAGTTTTTTATAGACATGCATGAAAATCAGTCTTGAAAATCAGAGAAATGTGTTTTATTGATTTATTTATGTCGTATGTTCACATACACCCGTCCACCCGTGACCATAGTTGTTGTAAAGCTTCTGATTTGTCGGATTAGTTAAATAATTAGGTAAACCGTGACAAAATCCGTAAAAGTGGTTTTATTGTTGTAACATTCGCATAAATATCAATCGTATGTTATTATAAAGTTTCTTTTAAAATTAGGATTTGCTTCTCACAAGTAAACTAAAACGTTTAATCGTAATGAGTAAAACAATACTTTCGTAATTAGTGACTCATGATAATTTTATATGATGGTTGTCATATAATATATAAGTCATCCCAAACGGATTTGCTGATTAAAAAGACACTATTCATACAGCTTACAATGCCTCAAAACGACTAGCATCATATAGGTATTTTGTAATAGCTTGTAGAGTTAAGCTCCAAGTCTCATCTTTAGAGCACTCTTAAAGACTTAACTTTCTACTTTTCCTTGTACCCATCTGAGCCTTGGGGTTCTGGGTTTGGACGTTGGCTTACAGTGACAGAGCTTACATAAGCGGCATAAGTGCCAATCCGAAATATAATATAATTATAGCAATAAGTGATTTTGACTGTTATCATTGTGTTGGAATACTTTACATGTTGTATTATATCTAATATAAAAAGTCCCCAAAAGCTGTCTGTCTGTATGTGATCGATTTTCTCGAAATACACTGTATGGATTATCACACGGTTTTCACTTATAGATAGAGCGATTTTTGAGGCAGGGTTTAGTGTACAATCTGCCCCTGTTGTTCACGTGTGAAGGCGAGGCGGATCGCTAGTAATTGAATAATATAAGGATATTAAAAGCATACAGTTCAAATAATCAAACAACCTTTCGACAACTATAGGTGGCTGCAAGGTTCTGTTGTGATTTGTGACCTAACATAAAACACACAATTGACTATAAAATGATCATGATGTATTTGATACAACGTTTAATACATACAATTACACTGTGGATTAATTACAATTTCATAGAAAATCTTGTATCAAACTTTATTCAGGAGAGACCTTGTAGAACAGGACGATGTTATCTTCAGTAACGTTTTTTATAAAAGGTCCAGTTGAACAATATTGAGATTGCCAATTCATTGGAATCATTGCTAAGTGTTTTTTGTCTAACAAATACTACCATTGTTCATTTTAATTAGGTTCGATTGCATTTTGACGTTAGCGAATTATAATTGACTATTTGTTCGCGCGGATATTTCACATATATAAATCAAAATAATTAATTTCGACCTTGTAAAAATTACACATTAGAATGACGACAAATTAAATTTATGACAGAATAACGTCTGCCAGGGCAGCTAGTCGTCTATAATTTCTGCAGCTAAGTAAGGATTCACTTTCATATTTTTTTCACACATTGATTGCATTATCGAAGGGTTCATAATCGTTTAAACGTTTTAGAACATGTTATATAACCTGTGTTCATCACTGATGAATAGTAAAATATTCTTTCAAACAGGTCCAGTAGTTCCGGAGCATATTTAATACATTAGAATAAACAAACAATCAAATGTTTCTTCTTTATAACATTAGTTCTATACTCATCAAAAAAAAAAAAACGGAAACTTTTTTGAATGTCTGCAAATTTTTAAAAGTAAAAAAAAATCATTTTTCTAAATAAAGTATTTTATATACATTAGTTACTATATTAGTACTAGTTGATATCTATCTAAGTAGGTATATCTAAAGACGCGCGTGGAGGTGCTATTTTGTAAAGAGACCACGGCTGACCATTTAATTGATTTCAAATAGCTTTGTAATTTTTTGACCATAAATTGAATTGGTTTATACTAAATAAGCAAAATTATCGAAATATGGTGTCAATGAAGCTTGCTAAGCTTTTCACGTTTCAATGTGAAATGTTCCTAAGACTATTGGTTCGCACTGTCCAAAAAATATCAGATCACGTGGAGCCTAGCTTGGCTTTTACTCAATTATTTCATTTTTAACTAATAATAATCACATGTCAGTATTTGTGGCCCAGCCTTCCGAAACGTTTTTTGTGGTAATTTATTATTAATTTGGTGGTATGACAAAAGTGCATAAATTTTTTTTTATCTGATATTTTCCCGTAATCGAAACATTTGCGGCAGTAGTCAAGGGCTTCCTGTATCTACACAGGAAACGGGCTAGTAATAGGCTATCTACACAGGCAATTTCGTTTAACATGGGTGACGCGTCTATCAAACAAACTGTATCCAACAACAGTTAACGGCTCCGTGGTCAATTTGACTACCGCTGGGACACATTACAATCTCGGCAGTACCGTTATGTTAAATCTAGAATCTGGTGATGAGCTTCGAATCCGACAGAAGCCGGAACTTGTCTAATCAACATAAGTATCAGTTCCTGTGGCGTACAATACAAAATATTTATACATATTACATATACAGTATGTAAAAATGTCTAAAATTAATTTCTGTTATCTGGTATCCGCAACTACGAGTTCTCACAAGCTTACCGCGGAAGTACGGTAAGGTGGGGGTGGTTTGTTTCTTGATACTTGTTATGGTATAAAGCACGTCAACTCGGATCTGAATTTTATGAAATTTCATCTGCATTTGCAATTTTTCTCGTGACGACGTGATGTTTATTTTGTCTCATCGTGGTGGCGACTTATGACGCCTCAGCGTCTTGTGTCTGTGGTACTTCCTGTCATTCAGAATTTCTTACCATTTTACAGAGTTGTCATCAATAATGTGAGCGAGAGGTACATCCCATATTCCTATTGCGACTGCAATGCAGAATAACGCTACATCTCTAACTAGTCTAAAAGTCTACCTACTTCTACTCTCTCTACTACCTCTAGCCAGTCAAATATTTCGGTAATCTCTACTAAAATCAAATCGTGATTAAATATAATATTCGGAATAACAATGCAATTATTTTTATAGATTTTATCGCGTTTTATTTAATATAGCGTATTAATTAATGGACACGGGTGGACTGAGGTGACAGATGTCCTGATGTCACAAATTATTAAAAGTGCCCTACTACTTAAATAATTAAATAAACCGCGACAAAATCCGTAAAAATAGTTTAATTGTAGTGAGTAACATTCGCGTAAACTTAAGACATCAATAATATTCGGAACTTATTAACACGTTACCTGGTACATATAGCTAGGTATGTGTTGCATTTATTACTAAAGCCTAGGATAAATATAAATAACTAACAGCGCCTCGCGGCTTCATTCGCGTAAATCAGATTCTTTTAGCCGACGCTACCAAAAAGGCCAAAAGTATCAAGCCTATAATCTTCTTCACGAATGTAGCTCGAATATACAAAAACAATTTTGCAGATCCGATCTGTAGTTCCAGGGATTAGCGTGTTCAAACACACCATCATACTCTTCAGCTTTATTATATTAGTATAGATTTTGATTCCACAAAGTATAAACACTAGAGCTATACATACGACTTAGAATTGCGAATCTGTGTCGTGAACGGCGTTCCGATGGGGAGCGGGCCAGGGCTCGATTCAGTTGACATAAGTGTATCACCGCGTCAAATGTGTTTACTGTTTAGTGATTACTTTGCATTTGCAGTGGAGCGAATCGAATAATTTCGTTTAACAGAGAGTCACAATAAGGATGATATTGTTAACACGGTTTTTTAATTTTAACTCTGTATTTCTTAAGTGTCTGACATATTTTTGGAGTAGTGTTAGGTTTGAAATAAATACTGCTGTAATTAGGTCTGCCACATTTAGTATGAATAATGGCGGTATGAATGTTTAAAACTGTGATTTCTAACTTCACACCGCGGACGGCAAGCGTGCGACGATCGACCTCACTCACTGTGGATGATGGTGTTATAATTCCACAAGGAACTCGTTAGACAAACTCTTTCCTTATAAGTCTGGATTGGATGGACTCCTTTACTTTTATCAGTAGTCATTTTCATTACTAAGTCTGTCAGATGTACCTGATTTACTTCTATGTTTTTATTTATCCATATCAATTTATGGTATGCATACAATATGTACGATACTATCTCCGTGCAGTAGCCGGTCCGGGATGGATGCGAGTAGCAGGAGATCGGTCGTCTTGGCGTTCATTGAGAGAGGCCTAAGTTCAGCAGTGGACCGATAAGGTCTGATAATGATGGTGATGATACAATATGTATGGTCAGCTAATCAAAAATGATAGTGAACGAGCTGATTATTTTACTGGATTATGATTTATTATTATTTTTCAGATGTAATGGGCGTCCGGATTGGGGTCGATTGTCCAAATAGAAGGTACGCGTTGAACGCGTCCATACCTCAGGATAGACATCGATTCAATCACCAGGGCTACCTGGAGAGCCCGGCGTCCGTAACAAGGAACTATTGCTTCGAAATGTTCGACCGCCGTGACTGTCCCGACAATGATGTTTTCGTGAACGTAGTGCTGTGTTTTTTACCCGAGACAACCGAAGTTAAGGATTTCCGATTTTCTTTTATAGTAAGTGTATTTATTATGCAAAGGAAACATATGTATAATATTTTTAGATTACTTTCGAGCTGAAATTTATGAGATTTCCATGTTCTTTAAGATTCAGGAAATCAATATGTTATTTTCCTCAGATTAAGTGTACTGCCGGTATTTTCAAAATTACAAAATTGGCATTTGCCATTTTTATATTTATTCACCTACTCATTACACACCGCAATAATAAAAAATACATTCGTTGTTCACAGACAATAACAATATCATGCGTGTGCCTGCTGCTCACGCTCATAGTCTACTGCGCTCTCCCAGAGCTGAAGAACATGCACGGCCGCAACCTCATCTGCCACGTCAGCATGATGCTGCTGGCCTGCTCCTGCCTGGCGCGGGTGCAATACAGTGCCGTTACGGATGACAGGATTTGCAAATTCCTTGGTAAGATACTTCTATAATTAATATAGATATTGTATGCTTGCGTAGAGAGCAGCTGTCTTACGTAACAAACACCCTACTCTCCCTCTCTCTCTTATGAGCCGACGTTCTGCTGAGCTGCTGAGCGTAGCACCTGCACAGGTCCCTTGACCTCGTGATCACTTGCACTGCCGCTTGCCTAATATTCCTATCTGCCACAAAATAATAATAATAAGGATACATCTTAGTAGTGAAGTCTCATACAAATCATTACAGCCGCGGTGGGGCAGGTCAGTTATGTGGTTGCCATTTTTATTGATTATCTATCACCAACATGAAAAACAAATGACGAATTAAGAATGTCTATCGACCCTTAGCGCAAATCCTATGCAAATGTTGACTGGTCTAACTATTAGAAAAAACATTACACATTTATGTCGGTACATAGTACATGATATCATTTAGTTACCCGTCTCCATATCTCTAAAGAAAAGATCACGTTTACTTCGCTACTGTAGACAGATAATCACATCTATAATAATTTTCAATTCTAATCTTTTATCATATTAGGTAGCTAATACGTAATTATAAATTTAAATTTCGGTTTTGTAATATAGACAGAGGTTCGGCAAATGAGACATAACAACAATGTCATGATTGTATATTTGACCTGCTTGTGCTAATAACGCGAGATGAATAATTGAATGAACAGTGACGTAATGTCCAAAGCAAATCAACGAGAACGATAGGTCGGGTTACGTTTTCCTAATGTTATTTTGTTGAGAGTCTATTATTGCGTAAAGTCGGCGCCTCTCGAAGTACAATTTTATTAAATGATACGTATGTTAAAAAAATTTAAGATTATTTTTCAAAAATTAGAATACCAAAGTTTTTTATTGATAGTGGCCTTAAAATAACAGATTTTATAAGATAAAATAAATATTGTAATTTGGCTGGCTTGCCGTGGTCATTATAATCGAAATAAAGTATGGCACATATTTTAAAGAGGACCGAATACACGATTAACATTCATAAAAATCGGGTCAATACTCAGTAGTTTCGGTGTCCATCACAGATAACCATTTAGATTTTTGTATGCAAAAACTAAACAATTATTATGTATGAAGGTACAACTGGTCTCTGCGGCTGTCTTTTGCACTGCCGACTGCCTGAAATAATTTGTTAATTATAAATAACACACACGCACGCACATACGCACGCACGCCAGCATGCACGCACGCACGCACGCCCGCACGCACGCACGCACGCACGCACGCACGCCCGCACGCACGCACGCACGCACGCACGCACGCA
>JAFELO010000794.1:227704-241711 GCA_017140195.1 Eumaeus atala
GTGGACGAATCTACTTCTTTTCTTCGCATATTCTGAAAACTTGCTTCCTTGTGTCACCCAAAGCAAAGAACACTTGTGTACTTTGTTTGCGGAGTTTTTAGTTTTGTGAGACAAATGTTCATTTTAAATGTTAAGGGCCGAATGATGATGCTTCATCAATAAATTCAATCAAACGGTCGAATAATTCATTAATAAAGAACACAACACTGATACCGATTACATATGTTCCTCAAGTATTTCACACGGCTATTGTTATGGTGCGAGAGAAATACTTTGAGAACAAAAATATGTTGTGTAAATGTTTATCGCCGGCTGTTCGATGAGTTGGCCGATCTGTTTATTGTTGCTGCAGGCTACGGCATCTACTTCGGCTTCGTTGCGGCATTTGCTTGGCTGAACGTCATGTGCTTCGACATCTGGTGGACATTTGGGTGAGCCTTATTTTAGCCTGTATTTCTCGTTATTTTAAATTGTTCCTATACACATCAGTCCAATAATGTGATAATGTATATTTATCTGTACATGTTATAAATCAAAGTTCCCAAAGGCTGTCTGCCTAAATAATGCATTTTTATGCGGCTTTCACCCATGGATAGAGCGATTCTTGAGTAAGGTTTATGCGCATATTACACGTAATTTATTCGCTAGTCTAAATTATAACATTACAAACTACTTTAACGGATTTTATCGCGGTTTATTAAATTATTTATGTAGCCCGACGTTTCAGAAGCTTTACAGCAACCATGGTCGCGGGTGGACTGAGATGTCAGAGGTCCTGATGTACCAAGTTTTTAAAAGTATCCGAAGAATTATTATTTTAGTTGTTCCGATTAACGCAAACAGTCCTTATTGTATCTTGCTGTATTGAGATGTTATGTTTACTTTTTTATTTGATTATGTACACCACTGGATCTCAAGCAGAGGGAAGAACCCAGCCATCTTCCCTATTGAAATTTGCATGTTTTTTAATTTCAATAGCCTCACGGATCATCCTTGGAAGGAATCGGTGTTCCTTAATGAGGATTTGCGGTTTATCAAGTCTAATGTAATGGCAGGGGCCAACTTCAGCATGATCACAGACCGCAGATCTTGTAACACGTCGGTGTTTCATAAAAAACGTATAGCCGATATATACATCAGGACCTCTGACATCTCAGTCCACCCATGACCATGGTTGCTGTAAAGCTTCTGAAACGTCGGGCTACATAAATAACTTAATTTAATAAACCGCGATGAAATCCGTAAAAGTAGTTTTATTGTGATGTCTAAAATTCGCGTAAACTTAAGTCATCAAAATTATAACATTATTAAATTGATGTGTATAATATAAGGGGCCATTCTCTGCGAGCGTTTCTGAACCATATTACGTTGTTCCCATGTAACGCAGGTTACATGCGATATAACAAAAGCTGCTTGCATCTTAAATGAATACGGGCATATTTAGTTTAAAGGGCAACAATAAGAATATGTGGGATATATAATATTTAAGATCATTCAGCTTTAGGTACAGCACTCATTATTGCTACATTGCAGTCGAATTGCGCCGGCACGACCAGTGATATCACATGACCTTAAAAGTAAAAATACAGCTTTACTTTCAAGGCGGTAGTTTTGTTTTAAGGTCATGTTCATATTCGTGTAATCTTACTTATTCTTGTTTTATTCATTCATGATTATTCAGATTTCAAAGAAACAATAAATTTGCATTTTATTGCAGTAAACCTCCCAGTGGGACGCAATAAATCACCAAATGTAACAAGGCCGATTCACTCATTGTTTTCGGTAATATAGAGTTAAAACGCATAGATTATTTTCCTAAGAAATTTTTACTTATCTCGTTAAAGCTTCTTTCTGAATACACAATACGAGACTGTGTGTTTAGAAAAAAATCTACGTGAGCAAATATATTTATTGTTTCAAGGGATTTACTGGTTGGATATAATATTACCCATACATTATAATATTTTTTATTAATGGAATAATAATATCTCCACTAAGGCGCCCATTTAATTTACTTCGCTTGCAGCAACATTTTATCCAACAAGATTTCATAAATCTACTTGCTTGGATGAGGCTCGGTCAAGAAATAATCAAATATCTGTAGAAAACGAACATAACGAGACTGTTAAAGTTAATTTACAAGATGAGTGCAAATATAAGTTACTGTTGGTATTGCCTCGATGTGTCGCATGCGTGAGCCCGCCGCGCACTTGGCCGGTTTTCCTAAATTGATGGTTTTTATTTTTTAATACAATTTATGGTGATATCGCCCTGTGCGAATATCATCTTGGATGATTATTTAGGGAATACGCCTACGTTTTTTTTAATTTGACCACATTCAATATTTCTCAACGCATTGGAAAATATATCCAGGATTATATTACTTACCTGTTTATGTTAGTTTTGTAGCTAATCCAGCCCACATTGTGATAGAAAGTGTCCAATAGAAACAAAGGATTTTTTTAAGGAGCGTCAGAACTCTTAAGTTCTGAGCTATTGGACCTTAGTAGGTATGATCTATTAAATTTGTGGTATGGGCTGGTTACAGTTAGGTAAACTTTATTACACTTTACTTTACAAATTAAACTATAAAGTTAAACTAACTTATAATATTTTCAAGAAACATGATTTTATAGAATTAAATTATACCTATTACAGTAAGTAATTCCCGACAAGTTTTCTACGTAAACAACGTCCCAGATCAGATCAATAACCACATTTAAAGTTACACATCCATAGCCGCCCAGTGAGACGTGTGTCAGTTTTAAGAAACAATTTTTCATCTCAAGCCGAGTGTTTATGTTATCTGTTGGCGGTCTAGTTTCTTCGTAACGCAAGCTCATTTCTGGAGAAGATTGTGTTATATGCGGTTGTAGGAGTGTGGGATGCTGCAAGGCTGCAAATGTTGTATGTGTGAAATCACGAGCTGAATCGATAATACCTGTATAAACAATACGTTGTGTTCCATTTTTTTACATCTGTTGTATGGATCCCGATAGCCCATTTAGAACAATATTTTAGTGTGTGCATTGAATTATGCGTAGAATTTTAAAATATACGATTTTTTCGAATAGTATATATACTATTAGGTGACGGATCCTTCTTTCAATTATATATGGCAGCACATAGCCGCATGACCAGAAGATTACCTTACTCGTATATAATCTATACAAAAATTAACTGTCAAATATGTAGCTAAGCGAAAAATACAAGGATGGCACGACCAACTTGTTTTTTCTATATTCAGGCAGACGCCCATGCGGTCACCGACGCTCCGCATGGTGTTGAACGTGTGAATGTGCTAAGTTATGTCGAGGGTTAGAATTCTCCGATAGAAATCGAGAAAAATTGTGATATTTCCACTTGTAATCCTAATCGAAACTTACGGCGGCATTTGTTTAGAAATTTAAATATGATGTAGCTTCACTGAACAGATACTGTTTAAAAGTTACATAAAAATATCATTAATTTAATATGTTAAAAAGAAAATGAAAAAGTAATAAAAGAGGGATTTGAATAAAAGTACAAACAAATCAATAAATAAATATAAATCATTCCACTACATAATCGTTTGCATTTGGTAACAAGATAATCCACTTTGCTAGATACGTTAGCAATCTGATACAATTTATTCTATAGATTGTACCAAAAAAACACTGGGGTGTGGAGGATTCACCTTAATTTTGTCACCCTCGCGTCGTTATGGGAACCAACGCCCAAGTAGTGATTAAATAGCGTTCATGTATTACCTAGTGTATTTAAACAATAAACAAACGTACAACATATTACACATGTGACATAGTAAACATGACATTAAGAGCCAAGTGAGAAAATATTTAAACGCAACAATTACAATATTTACAATCACTTATGTCATTACAAATACAAAAGGCGATAAGAACGTAAAGCACAATCTATTTATAGTTTGGTCTTTAATTATTTATAGCAAAAAGTTAAGGTTGTCACTAGCATTTTTTTTACTCCGTGTGCTGCATTAAACGAAAACATTAGAGACATTTAAAACACAATTAGCACACAATACAAAACAACAGATTCCGCATCGCACGGTGATGGACCTTTGCGACCGCTTTAGTAGTATTCATGTATATTGAATAAAATAATGTGTTCACATGGCTAATAGCTATAGTAGTTCGTAAAATATATAACTAGTCCAAAAATTCAAGTAAATATATAAAAGAAAAGTACATTCACGCCTGTTATCTCCGAAGAGGTAGACAGAGGTGTGATAGTACATTCACAACTCGTTAGTCAAGAACACTCACGATTAGCCAAGGTACTGCGGCCTATGATGTTATAGGTGGCAATATGGCTACTTCGGGCACATTCCAATCCCGGATAATGTAACGCGTGCTCAGAATAATCTGAGAAACATTACA
This sequence comes from Eumaeus atala, assembly GCA_017140195.1. NCBI lineage: Eukaryota > Metazoa > Arthropoda > Insecta > Lepidoptera > Lycaenidae > Eumaeus > Eumaeus atala. The sequence goes on from JAFELO010000794.1 coordinate 232,102, forward strand.
AATCATCAGGGCAACCCGACGGCCAGTCCCCTAAGGGACCAACGCGTACTCCACAGGACAACCCCACCCACTTTGGGACAGTGGGATGAGGTTCCAATCCTCGCCCCTAGCCCCATGCGCAAAAGCGTCTCCGTGTGTTGCTTTTTTGTCCCCTCTTCTTATAAGAGGATTACAAAGAGCGTCTCCTCCTTTTGCTCTTTTGTGTCCTCTTCTTACGAGAGGGGTACAAAGAGCACTCCTGGGTTCAATTGGCCTCGCCTGAGTTCACCCCTGGTTACTGGGTCCCACCGCCACAACAAGGCCTGAACCATGGTGGGGAAGTCCTAACGAAGGTTACCACCTGATTATCGTCTGAATTTAAAAATACTTTAATACTCGGTGCTGTTGTCCAAATTGTTTGTGAAAAATATATTTCTTAGTTTTGGTATTACTTATAAATCTTTTTTGTTATCATATAAGATTCTTATGTCATTTAAGAGGCTAACATAGATTATTAGAAAAAAAATATCAAAAGTTAAAATAACTAAAGTGATGTTCCTATTATTATTGTCTCAATGTGAAAACAAAATTATGACATTCAACGAAAACAGCCAGCCAGACCGCAAAGGTGAGGCCTAATTAATTAATATGTGGACGAGTAGGCCTCTTGGGAGCTTTCGTTATGAACACATCGTTGTAGTGTGCTAGTCAAACAAGCGTTCTGCCAATAATAAATTTCAAGTGATGTGTACGGAATAACGGCTCATAAAATTAATAAACGCTTTAACGTTTGGTAAATGTTAGCGTGAGTGCGGATTTGTTTATAATTCGGATAACTACGAGCTCAGCGCAGACGGACGCCGGGAATTAACTATATTCCAAAAAGTACAAGAACGATTGACGTAGTAACACGTCATGTTTAGTTAATTCAATTTTTGAAATTAGGAAATGGGAGCTGGTGAAATACGCGTCCACGCAAAGGGGAGACTTTTTTTAAAGGAGGGAAAATACGTAAAGGAGATCTTGCTCCGTTCGTTCGCAACATATTGCCTAGTTAAAATCTGCTGCTATAGATATATGATATATTATTCGGTTTATAAATATTTCTATTCAGTGTGATGAAGAGTTCGTAAAATGTACTAACCATTGTTATTGTTATCATAACATAAACCGCTTGGGTTAGCAAGGAAATATATTATGAATATAAAATAGAGGACGATAACGATGACGATGAGTGGGGGGGGGGGATCAGAAGTGCCTTTAGTGCTCACCACCTAACAGGCGTCGCTAATCACAAATAATAAATTTTGTAATAAAGTTTAATTTTGTTATCAATTTACCAAAATCATCAAGCATGCACAAATTATATGAAACTAACATCCGTCCTTTTTACTGCTATGATATGGGTAATTCATATTTTGTATTGTCGGAAATAATTAAAATTAATTTTTGACCACTTTCTAACATGATTATGTTTTGAGATTCAAATATAATTATTAGATGCCTATCTAATAATAGAAACATAACTACTTAACGTTACTGAGGCTTATTAGAATAATAATAAAATAATATCTATAGATAATCGTCTAGGATTCCTAGACGATTATCTATTATATAGATTGCTTAATAAAATTGATATCGCTCAAACTTGGGTTGTATCATTGCGCAATTTTCGATATAAATCCTAAACTATTAATAATAAACCTCGATGTACAATGTGTAATATTTCTCACAACAATTGCTCACCTTGGGTCTGTTTTTTATTTTCGGACCTGAACATATGCTGTGGAAGCGTACAGAAGCCCAATACTCTTCGGCGGATGATCTAGGGGCCGTCAAAGATTGTAAGAAATTGACAGCCTCGTGGTCTAGTGGCTCAAGGTTCGAACCCCGGGTCGGAATGTGTTATTAGGATTATTCAATTTGTAATAACAGTGAGGAAGTTCGCGCTGTTACACACCCTGCCCCGGAGAGCATGTTCAGGTGTCGTTCCTGCGCCTGGTTTCTCTCCGGTCGTGTCAGATTGACGCCCCATCGTAATAAGAGGGAATAGAGAGTGCACTTGAGTCTGAGCTAACACTTGTGCACTATAATAGGCCGTGCTCAGATAACTCGTCTCGCGTTGGCCGCTGTAAACGATTTTGTTATTGTTGAAGTAAATGACTGTTTCTGTTCTAGGAGTGTTCGTACTGTCAAACCTCTGCGTAAGTCTGGATCGGAGAAGAAAAGGTTCTTGTGGTACTCTCTGTATGCGTGGAGTGTAACAGTGTTACTAACTGTCACGATGTTTCTCTTCGATACTTATCCAGTTTCTCATATTTTGGATGCCAATATCGGAAATGGAGCTTGTTGGTTTGGAACCGGTGAGTTTCTGCCATACGAACTATTGTAAGTACATCACTAAAGTGAGTATCCTCTACCAGCGCCGCTGTTTAACCGAGCCGATTTAACATGTGAAAAGCAGCCCAATTAGACGCTAAAACCTTCCACAAGAATAGCTTTATCTATGGATGGAAACAAAAAAAAAAATGTAAATCCGTTCTATCGATTTTGAGAAAATTGATTACATTACAGACAGACAGCTTTTAGGGACTTTGTTTTACAAAATACACTTCCTCTATAATGTATAAATTATAACAGACAAAGAATAAAAATGTTTTCTTTTTGTGACAATTTTGTACCAACAACGCCTATAGACATCCACATTATTGTCACGCAGATGTGTTGCCCACTTTTCCCTCTCCCCTCCAAGGGGAGGGGGGCATCGTACGAATCCCGGCAGCATATTTGTCCCTTAATGGCGGTATCATGTGAGCGGGAATTATGTCCCCGGTCGTGCTGTCCCAATTCAGCTTTAATGCGGCATCTTACTAACACATGTCATGCAACGTGATACGTGGTAACGTTTGCTCCTCTATACTTAAAAAAATAAACTATTAATGTGTTATTCATTTCAGTTCAAAATTCAGACTCAGACTGGCCTCACTATATTTTCTTTGTGATCCCAATGGGTTTGGTAACATGCACTAACTTTGTACTGTGGTTGCTCACGGCTCGACACTGTGCCCAAGTCAAGTCGGAGGTCCATCGGCTGCAGGCTGGCTCAGTTGGAGATCGAGTTAAGCGCAGATTTCGTATTGACAGAGCTAAGTAAGTGGTTATATAAATACTGCTTTCATTGACATTTTGGTTGACACATTGGTCTCCGTTCTTCTGGGCGTTTCTTTCTTCTTCTTCACGTGGGTGAAACCGCGAGGCGATGTTAGTTTTATGATAAAATTGACAGTTCTACAATCGTATATCTATTTAAACATGCGGCTAATTGGCGCACTGAGGTCATATAGCGTCCAAAGGGAATCGTGTAGTAATTTTTAAATAATTTAGTAATCATTTTAACTACCTAAGTAATTTACCTTGTGCATGTCTATGGTATATGGTGTGTTTAAGGGTTTCGTAGCTAAATGGTAGAAACAGAACCCTTATAATTTCGTCATGTCCGGCTGCCCGCCCGTACAAAACAGATGTTTTACTCGGAGATTCTAGGTATTATGATCTTAAAATTTGGAGGGTAGGTATTTTACTAACCGCTATAGAATGATGAAGCATGATTATGAAAAGAACAATTATGGATGATAGTGCTAAATATGTAAATGAGGGTTTTTTTTTGAGAGACCATAGATGTCGTGGTGTTGTTATGTATTTCTAAATGGCATGGAGCTATTGAAGAAAGGTTTTTGATTAAAGTTAAAGTAATACGTCTGGGGTTTAAAGTCTAAGGATTTCTTTTAGTTTCTGTTACGGAAGTCTCGATAGGTGAGTCCGGCTCACTCTTGGTCGGTTTTTTCTCTTTCTACTTGTATTAGTTACAAACACGCCATACCATAGATTTCTAAATCTTATTGGCGAATAGTTCTTTTAAAAAATATATTATTACTACAACTATATTATACATTTTTTATCAATTTAAAAGTAAATGAAAATCACGGTTTCTATTCCCTATAGAATACAATAATATTACCTGGGTGGATTGAAAAGTTCTCGGCCTATCACAGATTCATTCAGTTCTAAAATCAAATCTACCCACATTATTTAGTTCAGTTCAGGCCAGTTAATTCTGTGAAGTTCGAAACGTGTGCGATAATTAGTTGTGATTTTATAACTTTTTTAACAAAACAATCGGACATAGCTTCTGCAAATGAAGTAAATCTAGCAGCGTGTCGTCATTAAGCACCTAATAAATAAGGGTCTACCACGAAACCATGTATGATGATACGCTCAGTACTTAAGGAGATTTTGATCTGTCTTATTCATCCCTCAAAGATAGATAGCAGAATTCACGCGTGGTAGAGAGAGTGTCAAAGATGAAAGCCGCTCTGGAAGGCCTTCGACGTCCACTACTGACGAAAATTTAAAAAAATACTTGATGTAATTATGGGAGACCGTAGATTAAAAATTAGAGACATGGCCTACATTATAGGCATCTTTTATGAGCGAAAACAAAAGGGTTTCCACAGCGAGTCTGCGAGGCGGGTTCCGCGACTTCTTTCAGTTGAAGAAAGGCCGCGATTGACTATTTCACGTGGCTCTTTGGCGTTAATTGAAGCCGATGCAGATGATTTTTTTGAATATGTTTGTTACAATGGACGAAACATGGGTTCTAAAACAACTATTGAAACAGTGGAGAAGACCTGGTTTACCAACCCCTAAAAATATTCTGTAGACTGACAGTGTTCTGGGACTCGAAGGGTATGACTATGATTGATTATCTTAAAAGGGGTTAGACTATGAACTCTGATTACTACTGTGTCTACGTCGTTTCATCAAGATAACGTCACGTGTTCACACGTCTGTGCAATCAATGGCTGAAATCCACAATTGTGGCTTTGGACTGTTACCGCATCCGCCTTATTCACCTGATCTGGCACCATCAGAGTACTTTCTGTTTCCTAACCTAAAAAAGCACTTGGGATGTTAAAGATTTTAGACAAACGACGAGGTCAAATCAGCAGTAGACGGTTTTGATTCTAAGGAAGAATCACTTTTATTAAACGGTCTAAATGCTTTAAATGGGAGATGGCAAAAGTGCATCGAACTGGATGGTGATTATCTAGAAAAATAAAATATAACTGATTACGTATGTGTTTATTTTCTTGGTTAGGCAGAATAACTTTTAATCGACTCTCCTATAATGCTTTATTCAGAGATCTAATGAGCTAGATTTCTTTAAAGTATTGGCATATAACAGTACGATGAAGAGCATTGTTAAAATTGATGACGTCATCTGTGTGGGGTGATGTCATGATATCGGTTCTGGCGCCTTTAGTACCTATTCATTCAAATTCACAGACTATGTCCTCTGCATGATCTGTGGTTGAGCTTAGAAGTGTATAATTAAAGATGATACATTTCTAAGAACATAATATACAAATAAAAAAAAAAGAATTCATGAAAATACAAAATACTCTTTACTTTCGTAAGAGGTAATGCCATGCTACATTGTATCCGAATTGGGCGACATGACCGGCGCGGTTACAAGACGACCACGCGCCAGTCGCACCACCCGCCAGTGGTAGAAGGGCAGGACGGTGCCCCCCCCAGCCGCTCAACAACCTCTTTTAGCCCCTACGATAATGCAGAACAATTGAGTTGCCGCGCGTGTGCTTCCCCCCCTTGTTAGAGAGGAGAGGGGGGCGAGGGGTCTCGGAGCCCCCGGCCAAGATAATAATTGTTCATTTAGCTAATCTTAACTATCGGGATACATCCTTCCCATCTGCGGGAAAGGAGGGGAGTCCGTCCCCCTATCGATCAAAATCTCACCTATACCGTCGCCTGATGTGTCTTGTAGTGACCGATAAGGCTGCACTGGACACTTGGTAAGCATAGAGCAGAAAAAAAGGTATATTATTAGTATCCTTGGGCCTTGTGTTAATATGTCTGATATTTAACTAGCGATCCGCCCGGGCTTCCCCCATGAATAGCGGACCACGGATTGATATCTTAAATTATACATCAAAACCTTACTCGGGAGTAGTACTGTCCATTAGTGAAAACAGCATGAAAATTTTTGATTTCAATGAAGTTTCACGTCCAAAGTTTGGTTTCCCCCGGAATATATTAGAGGCTTGTGAAACAGCAGGACATAGCTTATATTACATAAATATGATAGACTGCGCTGAGCCTTACCGCAATTTGTCCATGTTATAGCCGTAACACAGCGTAATGGGCCCTAATTCCATTTAACGAGCCATTATTGAGTCAACGATAATAAAACATTTATAGCTGTACAAAAAACGATTTTATTGTCAACCGACAATTTTTGTGTGAATAAAAATAATGAAACTTACGTCATTGTCTTGGGGGGGCGCATCACCCGTGACGATACGCGTAGCGCGCTTCTCTGCGCCGAACGCAGCTACGCGGCGTATAGAAACGAAAACAAAACAAAAGTTAAAACTGCTTTAGGATTCTTTCGATGAACAGTAATCAATCAACAATCAATAATAAAGTTCGGTACAAATACAGTTTTCAGTTTTCATTTCTTTCGGCAGTACACATGAAATCAACGTTTGCATCCTATTCTGGTACTAGTACAAGAATTTACAAAGCTTTTATTATAAAATATGCCAAAAGTTTATTGATAAAAAAAATACAAACTCGTAAACATTACACGTTACTACGACAACAAATTCAATTTATGAGAACAACGTCTGCGAAAAACTAGAGAAAAAAAGAGACAGTCAATCATTTCTGCAGCTATGTTAGGATTTACTTTGTTACTTTTCTTCCTTCTTATAATATACATGCTTGTGTGTATGTGCATGTACTTTGAGGTAATATGGTTTTCGAACCTTAGCAAAATTCGTTCTTGTAACCCGTTGTTATCTGCGACGGGAGTGGAATACAAAAATAATTATTGTTGTACGAATCTAAATAAAATAGTTCCCTTGGCTATTTTTATTTATTTATATTACCTTTTTTGCGGGCGAAGCTACTGTGTAAATACTTTTTTGCGGGCGAAGCTACTGTGTAAATACTTTTTTGCGGGCGAAGCTACTGTGTAAATACTTTTTTGCGGGCGAAGCTACTGTGTAAATACTTTAATTTGTAAAATGTGGACAGTCTCAGTCCACCTGTGACTGTGGTTGCTGTAAAGCTTCTGAATCGTTGGGTTAGTTAATTATTAATTAAACAAACTGCGACAATGTCCCTAAAGTTTATTTAATTGTACTGTGTATCTGTTTCAGATATGTATTAACGGGCAAGCTTTGGGTGGTGATGGGCGCCGGATGGATATCGGAACTGCTCTCGACTCTGGTGCAGAGGCCGCAGTGGCTCTGGAACATCGTGGATTTGTTCAACGAGTTGCAAGGAGTCCTCATCTTCATTATCCTCGTCGTCAAACCAAAATTGTATTACCTCATCAGGAAGCGTCTTGGTGAGTATATTACGGCCAATAATGATAATTACTATTTAAATTTTTATAAATAAAAGATTTTCTCAGTGGATCTTATTAAATAGACACCATTAACGTTAATTATATGCTTGTCTTAAACTTCATCCTTTACTTGAAATACATTTATAACAAAGCAACAAAAAAACTATTAAAATAAATTGTTATATAATATTAAGTATTTATTAAAAGAAGCTAAATATCTAATCTAAGTACGGAAATATGAGTTTAAGGTTATTTCAACACGAAATATACTTTCAAAATCGCTACATAAAAAAAATATTGTGCTTAGAAGAGTTTGTCTATATCGTGTCAATATATGACACGATATATACGCCTTTATAATCGAACGCTGGATTTTTTCATTGAAACGTTCTTAATTCACGAATATATTGATAGAAAATTTTAATGTGTGAAAGAATATCATAACAGGAGTATAACGGAATTCTTAACGAAGTCACAAAGCAGATAACTAAAGTATCCGATATCACGCGACGAATAAGCTAGCTGAAGTGGCACACGCTCAGAAGAACAAATGGCAGATGGGTCAGTTAGGGTCTGGAGTGGAGGCCGCGTTTAGGAAAACGAAGTGTTGGTCGACCGTTCACGAGGTGGGAAGACGATCTCCGTGCAGTGGCCGGTCCGGAATGGATGCGAGTAGCAGGAGATGGGCCATCTTGGCGTTCATTGAGAGAGGCCTATGCCCAGCAGTGGACCGATAAGGTCTGATAATGATGATGATGATGAAGGAATATCATGTGATGATAGAATTTGTGGAAAATTTACGCCTGATTAGGCGTAAATTTCCCAGCCTACATTTAGGTAAGTTTTATTTCAGAATAAATTGTAGGTTAATCACGATTACTGAAAATATAGGATTCACTTTGTTTGTCTCGATCTCTACACTAACTCCTCAGCCCTGGAGTCAGCGTTGAAACATTCAGATGAAGTTGTATAACATTCCAAGATGAAACTTGTAGCGATTATTGTTTGAATTATAGAGAATGAATGTTAACGACATATTATCGAGGGTCAATCATGATTCATAAGCAAATGTTTCTTGAAGTATTTCTTCACGTGATGATATAAGTTATCTTTTGCAGGTTTTTCTCGGACTCCGATTGATCCAAGTATATATTAATATTTACTTCATTGCGCTATGTGTTTATTTTGCATTTACTCGCTACAAGTAGTTAGAGTAGTTTAGTGTACCCTCAACTAACAATCTTATCTAATTTGTTTAGCACTGAGTCAACATATCGATGACACATGGTGTAACTAAGGTTTACCGGCACAATCTACACGATTAATAGATCATTCGAGATAACAAATATCCCTTAACAGCCTTTTATGTTGTAACACTAATGACTGTGTATGTTTGGCTGCTATGTTCTACACACGTAACACGCGTTCATTATCATGTTATACCTACAAGCAATAATTCATTAAATTAATTATTATTATTGGTTACTGATGGCAAATCTTTTTAACATTGTCTTGTACTTGTTTCTTCACATTATTTATATTAAACTGCTTTAGTTGCTCACATCGTAGAAAGTCTGTACAGCCGTATCAAAAGTTATTAGGGATTGATGATTTAACGCTTACGTAATAATTTATGATGTATGTTGTTAAGCATAGCAAACGTAGACCACGCACCGCAGATGGGTGTGGTGCACTTTTCCACACACTCGTGCTTCATGTCTCGGTAGTATGAAAGGTCTGAGATGTTATACATGATTTATAGATTTTACAGTAAGTTGTTACAAGGAAGTAAGAAATGATTTCGTTCTCAATAATTTTGTCTTTACCCTTTTCACTTAGAAAAAACCAGAAAGTAAAGATTTGTCATCGTGTATTTAGATTTCAGCTAGTCGTACTTAGCATGATCAGTTTTTCATTGAACACTGCATTATGTTATTAACTTGTACTAATATATCAACCAGGGCTGGAGAAACCGGACGCACAGAAGAATGCCACTACGTCATCCGGCCGCACGTCTTCGACCTTCCTGTCTAGGACCATTAGCTCAGATGAAAGGACTACCCTAAGAGCGTCGCTACCCAATAGTATTAAACATTCTTAAATGTATATGTTAAAATTATAAGGCACCAAAATCGACTTGGATATGACTAGAAAAAGGAATATTTCATTTTAAGTGATAGATCGATATATCTAAGC
>JAFELO010000794.1:250901-288434 GCA_017140195.1 Eumaeus atala
GGGGAGGATGATAGGAGGGCCACGCATCTGCGTAACGTTCATGCGAATGTCCACTGGCGTCGGTTAGTTATCAAAAGGCTCAACTTGTCGTTTGCCCTCTTATGCTTTAAAAAAAACCGTATAAACAAATGATCACCTGTACTATATTCATTGTTAAAGACGACGAGGAGAACATAATGGACGAGACTATACCGAAGACAGCAACACTGGCGGCGTCATCGATGCCCGAAACTGCCAGCACAAGAGTAGGTATTCCTTTGGACACGCCGTAGCCCTTCCCGCGGAGACGGAACAGGCAGGGCACGATGACTGCAGGTGATACAGCTGCTATGATTGAGCTCAGCAAGAAAGCTGAAAAACGCGAAAAATGCATTATGCTCATCATCATCAGCAGCAGCCACAGCCAGAAGACCTATACAATATATATATACTTAAGTAATATAATAACGCTTAATAATTCAGCTCTAAAAATTACATATGCTAAACGCAGTAACGTGATCTCATAAAAAAGAATGTTTTTATTGTCACGTGGTGCTTTTTGGTTGCGATTAACAAAAAAATACGTGATAATAGAATAAATGCCACCGTCACTAGCGGTTTACCTTCATTAGCTTTTGATGTCTTGTGCATATAGTAACCTAGTTAAAATTTTATCCCCTTCCAGTTCATCGATTGATGTGAAAATTTGTACATTACTTTAGATTCTGAGACAATAACATTACTGCGAGTTCACTCCATAACAAATCTGAGATGATCACCGCGTGTATATGTTACAGCCGGATTATCTAAATCGTCGTATTTCATTACGACTAGCCATATTCGAAAACAGGACCGTTTTGTTTTGTGGCGGACCAACGATTCGTACAATACGACTACGACATGTACATGACGAAATTCATAACATTTTGTGTCCATTCACAAAATAAAAAAATCGTGATATTAAAGTTGCTATATAAATATTCCTCTTACCCCAGTCCCACGGCAAGCCGAGTAAGTAATAGCTCAGTACAGCACAAAGTACGCATTCGAAGGTCCACGGTACGAGCGCCAGTTTTATCACAGTAAAAAACATTTTCTTCATGGCATTCGGATCCAAGTCTAAGCCGGCGCGCGTTAATATTATCGTTAAAGCAATTTTCCTGAAAAATGGAGACATCATGAATCAAACAAGAAAATCCAGTTCTAAGGACGTGATTTTGATGCAATGTTTCTTTTAAAATTTTCCTATCTATTAAATGTATCTTATATGGTGCCACATGCATATTAATACTTAAAATGGAACTCGCATTATAAGATGTAATAAGGCCTCATTGTTACGATTTTTTTTTCAAATGTTTAATATTCGTTGTGAAAAAATGTGGTTTTATAATCGTCCTAGCGAAGTTAATACTATTTCGTAAAAGCCGATTCAAAAAGGAATGACATTCAAGTTATTATTATCAGTCTTTATACGTTCAATGCTGAACCAATACCACTTTTAATAAATCCCCTGCTACTAGCATCTATGAAGAGCTACCTCATGGTATATGTTTGACCAATACTTCTTCTCATATTCGGGTCTCACTCTAGAAACACAATGGCCCCAAGGCCTGATGGCCTGAGCTTGTTCGGGCTATGTGATCAATTGTTTTAAACTACTTGCTGCTGCTTACCTAATATACGTTGCGACGCGCTGATAGGTCGGGTCAAAATTAACGAAACCGATATTTTTCATTAATATCCCGACGGCTAACATTCCGATTAGGGCTGGCAGGGTGGTGGCTTTCATCATCAGCCAGCCCCCGAAGTATGCGGCGAAAGTGAGGACAGCCAGCATGAATAACTGGCCACCCGGGGCCGCGGTGTCACCTAATATTATCCATATTATTACCCATACCATTAAACCTGAAAAGAAAAATATAATTTCATTTCCTATTTATCACATCTACCACCATGCGAAATTATTGTAATACAACTTTTCTTAAACTCCTTAAAAATGAAACATATATAAACATTTACAATATTTTTTTATCATCGAAGATGATGATAATGATGGGGATGACGATTAATGGGTTCCGTACCTTAGACAAGAAAAGAAAGACCGTACCCCTTGTTGTCCGTCAGTCTCCGTTGTTCGTCGATAAAATCTTATATTCGTATTCAATCAGTATATATAATATAGTTCACAGTTAGATATAGGAAATAAAAATCTATATGGTAGTTATTTTCTTTCAAAATGTGTGCTTACAAACTTAAGTGTGTCAACTTATATTAAAAGTTGTCATGTTGTTACCTCCCACGGTAACGAAAACGAAAACGAGTCGCACTTGCTGGACAATTTAATTTTTTGAAACGTATTAGAAACAAGAAAAGAAATAAATATCTTACCAATTATCAATACTGCTAAGCTTTGAGCAAAATGTCTGTACGAAGGACAAAGTGGGTACGGGCATATTTTTTGCCAATGCGGCGGCTCCCATGAAGGTATCCCGCTCTCTTCCGTGTGACACTTCTGGCAACAAGCGTACCACCACGACCTGAATACAACACATTAAATTTATTCCTGAACAGCCAATACACGATATCAAGGATCGGCGATATTACTCGCAATGGTACAAGTCTACAAGAAGTAGTTGTAACTTAGGTAGGAAGCAGGAGGTCTAATAAGATTGCACAATTATTACACATTACACAATTTATAACATAAATTGACGTAAGTATTCGTATTCCACTTTGTTCCTACTTACTATATTACAATTTCTTAATGTAGACGTTCAAGGAAGTAAATTTAGTATATCTAATAATATATGGATGATGTATCCATATGTGAATGTTAAGCACTTCTAAAGTTGGAATCCAGATTAATTTATAATCATAATAGATTTTACGCGTAATTTCTTTCTCAAGGGAAACATTAATAATTTCAAGATATAAAGTAATTTTTATATTATTCCAGGTTGTAATCTATATTATCTTTGACAAATATCAACCAAAGCCGTCCGGTGGTCTTTGTATGATAGAATAACAAACATACGTAACTCTTATATTATTAGTCTTTATTTTCTTAGTTAGTGGGATCCGTTACAATAAAAGAATAGACTACACAATAATATTGTTGTGAACTTCCTAATCACGGATGAAACCACGTATACCTTGTATACATTAACAGACTTTTATGTCGGATTTTATTTGGTCCCCTTTAGTCATGATTGATTGCATCATATCAGACTATCCGAGCATCCGCATTAATATAATTAACACTAAACAGCATTCCTTCCGCACCCTGCAGTCACTATTCAACCACTATTCATCTGACATAGAACTTAGTGCCTAGGTATGGGACCAGCCAGACTTGAGACTAACTTTGATTTTGAATGTTGAAACTTTTGGTAGATCGATTGTGATGGCGCATTTAGCATCGCAAGGTCGTACAATAGGCCAAGATTGTTACAATTTTGGATTGCTTACTATTATTTATAATAATAACATACATAAATGCAAATACAGATTAGAAGCAACGAGTGCACTAAATCAGTATCATAAATTAAACAAAAAGAAAACGTACCTTTCGATGTGGTCACTTTGATGTGATAAAGCTTTCTTGGAATATATGGACGAGGTTGTTGAATACTTCTTATATCTACCTTCTATGTGAGCCGGACGATCTGAGAAACAGACAATCGACGATAAAAAAACCCATACACTAATGATTTTTTATTCTTTCGAGAAAAACACTGATCAGTTAAAACATGGATCATTTATTTATAACCCTTTTTCGTTTCGCTAAGTTTCGTTTGTCTTTTGCATTTATGTTTACGGAAGAAAATATCTGCAATTTACGAGGCAATGAATACACAATATCGGAAATACAAATATCAGAACAACTGTGAATAATTCGTGAAAAGCAACAATTGAATGGCAACTAACATTGTAAATCGATCAGATAACTCGTGCGAAAGAACAGATGCAAATGAAAATGTGTCATTACGTTAATAAATAAACACCTAAGAGTTTAACGAATAAATTTCTTTATCATCATCACTTTTTATTTAGAAGGCCACTGCTGCATTGCTGTTGAAGAAGCATGACCGGCGAGGTACCTGTCGCTCATATCATACCTTCGTGAAGTGTGTACCCTACATCATATCATGGTTGTGCTATCACGTGTCGTGCTATTCGCTATAGTCTGGATGGTCCATCCGGGGATGTCGAGAGAGAGAGAGAGAGAGAGAGAGAGAGAGAGAGAGAGAGACTCTATCTCTTCCATAATCACAAATCACGTCACAAGTTTAGAGAGAGGGATGCGTCGACAAATTGATATATAGTATGACAAGTGTCCGGAGGGTGGCTGAAAATGCTAAAATTTGCAAAATGTAAACCTGTATAAAGTTTTCGATTTTTTATCGAAAACTTTATACAGGTTTACATTTGGGGGGGGGGGGGTGGAATTGGTAAAATACCCCCAAAAACGGATGACGTAATTTATAGATGGGCTGGTATGGCCTAAATAAAATACTCCGACAGATCATTTGCCCCTTTGTGCAAGACTGCACATAGTAGTGTCTCTATGAAAGATTCTAAATTAAAAACGAAAGCATGTGCGGAAATATATATAAGAGGTAATTCATTACAAGAGTTTATAAAGCCAACGATAGTTAGATAAATTAATTTAACTTGCTCATGAAATTAATTATTCTAATAATAATCACTCCTTTTAGTAATAGCTGAGCATGTTCTCATATTGAATATTCATTCCGGTTTGACTTGTACTTCTAGTTTGCTCAACTTTGATAAGGACAGGAAGGAAAAGTCAACACAGGAAAGTCAAAAATACAGCGGCGGTCATAATGGCAATATGGCGGTAGTGCCGTGGTTCCCATTTACCTAGTCATTCCCTTTACGGTTTAGATGATGATCTACACAGTAAACAGACTTTACTCGTTTGACTCAGTTTAGGTTATCAAGATGATTAAAAAAAGATAATTGGTCTGGTTAGTGCTGAGGTAGTAGCATAAGCCGCAGTAGTAAAGTCGAAGTAATGAATTTAGCTAATTCCGATTCGTAACGTGTAAAATGGGGTCGTTGAAACAAAACAAGCGTAATACATGCCAATAGATAATGTCGAGAAAGGTGGCCGTCAGCTGATGACATGCATAGAAACACAAATGCAGTTAACTAAAAACTGTTGGTTATACACGCGGCGGGCAGACCTTCGGGAGGAAGGTGTATAGCTAAAGCTCTGATCTGTCTGATGTTAGCACACTTTGTTAAAATATAGACGCACGCGACCCATATGCGTTGTTAAATTCACATTGTGAATTGTCTTTCAGTTATTTGGAAATTCATAATGGCAATTTCAGTTTGGTCTATCTATTGTTAACTATTATTGGACATGAATATTGCATTAGCAAATACAAACATATCAGGGATAGGTTCATTTTGATGCCTTCTTAATTGTACATACCCCAAGATGAGTCTATTTCGGACGCCATGGCATTGTGAAGATTGCTTTTCCGGCGTGAAGGCCCTTCGGCCAGTGATGACACGCGGCCATTCCTTAAAGAAAAGTTCGTAAATTAGTTGTGTTAATATATCTAGCCTTGTCATAAATGTTGTAACAAAAAAAAAGACATTATTTTTTTTAATTGCAGATAACATTTATTACTTTTGCATAAGTTAGTTTAATACACAAATACAATACAATTATTAATTTTAATGTTACAATTTTTAATGGAAAAGCTTATTCGAAGTGGTCTCCAATAGCTGCAATACAGTCCTTTAAAAGTTGAGGCTGCAATACAGTCCTTTAAAAGTTGAGGCTGCAATACAGTCCTTTAAAAGTTGAGGCTGCAATACAGTCCTTTAAAAGAATGAAGCACACACTCTTTCCCGGGGGAAATTATTCACTACCAACCATATGGATTGTTACGTATCATGGCGTTTAAAGCAAGCTGTAATCTTTAAAATTGACCATAAACCATAATCCAGCGGATTAAGATCGGGACTAGACGACGGCCAGTCTTCAGCTCTGATGAGGTCTGAGACGTTCGCTTTCAACCAAGACTGCTTGGAGCGGAACTTTATAATCCGACACCGAGGGTTGCCGGAAGGACCATACTTGGTGATTGAACATGGTGTTTGTTATTAAGGGGCTTAATCACCTTTTCAAGAATGACATCATCTGGATACGCTTGTGCTGAGGTTTTGATACCTTTTTCACAAAAACATGGCTTAGTCACTCCTTCATAGCTAAAACCCCTCCAAACCATCACTGAAGTCGAATAACGCCAATGTTAGACTAATTGGGAAGCTTTCTTAGAGCTTCGACCATAAATACGGTAATTTTGTTTGTCAAAATGTTGCTCAATTGTAAAAATATTCTCATCCGTTCTGTGACCTCCCCTTGGGGAACGCTTCAGTAGGCAATCTTCATTTTCCGAGATAAAATCTTTTGTTTTCGGACAGGGTTTCTTCGAATTCTTTTTCTTACTTTTTTCGTACGAACACTACGTAGATAACCAGACCTTTCTCCATCACAAGGAGTGGAAGTCCCATAGTAGCTATTAATAGCCCGGTACACAAACATTTGACTAATAACAAGAGTGTAGAGAGTTTTATAAATTATATTTTGGCTCCATATCTATTTAGTGTAATGCGATCACAGCGATTCTTTTCTCTTTATCACCCCACTCCATTTTAATATCGCAAATATTCTGCAATATTTTGGCGCCAAAATGAGAAAATACAATGACAAATCGTATAAAAATGACAGATTCCAAATTCAAATGTAATATTTTTTATTTTTAGTTGTAAAAGTATTTATTGCCAGACTAAGTACATACGAGTATATCAAGTATGTTCAGTAATACGTAGTGCGTTGCTGCATTGCAGCCGGATTATGCCAGGATGATCGGGGATCCGGATGTTAACATGAGTGTGCGAGGGACGATATCATTACCACTTTAAAGGTGACAGCTATTGGCCCATTACATCCATCTCTCCATCTCCTTATAATATCATGCGGGTGTTAAGGAGCGTCGGTAGTCGTCAATTGGCTCCGATTGATCGTTTGCCCTCCCGGCCCTATATAAGAATAGTATTGTTTATTTTAGTTAATAGTTTACCCGTACACTTGCGTATTCATACAAACGTTAAACTCTACTTTAATCTTTATTTTATTTAGGCATATAATTTTCGAAAATACTTGCTTAGTTGTTTTGTCATCGAATGTCGACATCGTCAACACGTTGACAACAGAAACTGCTTGTAAACAATCATTAATTCCAAAAATAAATAAAACATTTAAGCTTTACCTGCCCAGTACTTTCAGCTGTGCATTGATCAGTCCATCAGTTAGTCCGTCAGTGACTCAGGAAATTCATAAAAAAATCTTAGTCCATTATGACTAAAAAAAAAAAATAAACGAAAGAATGGTCAAGTCTTGTCGAGGCGTTCTTCAAGATTTTAGAGGAACGAATGATGACTGGTGGTGGGTGACTGATGGTGGGGCCTCCAAGGCGCTTCTTTGCGCTGCGCAGTCCAAACCATTAAAATCCAAGACTTCCAGACAAAAGCAATTCTTGTTATATGCTTATCCTAGAGTCCATTTTTAACGCATTATGGTATCGTATGACCTTTATAAATTACTTCTTCCGCTACACAAACTTGTCATATAATTAATTGAATGATAAAATAAACAGCTAGTAACACTTTTAAAAATTGGTATTTATTAGGCGAAAGTATAACCAAAGATACTGGTACATATTTGACAACTTCTATATGTATTACAAAACCTTTTTTTTCTATATATAAGTACCTTGGTAGTTGGTAATACGTTATAATCGGTAATTTAATAATATATATTTCATATGTAGGTAATCGATATTATTAATTAATAACTCACAGGGTAAAGTACAAAGTTGTAGTGAATAATAAGATATCACAAGGGACTGGTATAAAAATGAGGGTCTCACAAGGGTTCATTTTGGCCTCTATTCTATTTCTTATCTATATAAGTAATTACAATTTTTAGTTCAACCTTTAATAATTCGCAAATAAATTTACTTTTAAGTTTTATTTAGGTTGTATTTTATCTACTTTATAGTATTCCGACATGGCGATTGTTTGTAGAGCTTATCAACAAAACCCCAAGAGAGAAAGATGATTTATAATTGTATGGGCTTAAGGACACCTGAACTTTGTTCAGCTACGGATTTACGTAGAAATTAAAATGTTACTAAAATTATAATAGATAACAATAATATAAACATTTGATAAAACTCAGACTAGTTTAATATAATGCTAATATAACTGCATATCTAGTTTATGGACAAGGAGAGGTCGCTTTGATTTCAAGGGTGCAAATGAATTCTAATTGATTGGGCCCTAGCGCGCCGCACTTGACTGAGGTTAAACTGGGCTGCCCATACAAGCGCGTGACATGCCACGGTGAAGGTTCCTGCCAATTGCACAGTGCTCTACTAGTTTTTTTATTTCCTTGACAAATGTAAATCTTAAGATATAAGCTACCGAGAAATATCAAGTTAAAGATAAATGTAATGTTTATTTTATACATTTATTTTGTAACTAGCTAGTACCCGCGACTTCATTCACGTGAATACAGACAAAATCATGATATATTATATTGATGATTATTATATTCTTGTAAATTTTCATAAAATTATTTTAACAATATATTATATTATCTGTGTTATGGTAAAAATTCATTAAAATCCATTTAATGAATGGTTTTTACGTGGCAGACTGGCAAAATTCCATCCATACTTATACATTTTTACGTTTATAATATTAGGAGGATAAACAGGTAAAATGAAAAACCAACCAAGAGCGGCTGTGAAGAGTTTCATAGCTGTAAGCCAAAAATGTCATATATCTCTTAAACAACCAAATCGATTTTGTTCAAACCGATATTTGATTCAAGTTTTGTTGCATCCCATAATATCAATTTTTCTGAAAAGTTAGACACACACACACACACACAAACACACACACACACACACACACACGCACGCACGCACGCACGCACGCACGCACGCACGCACGCACGCACGCACGCACACACACACACACACACACACACACTCACACACTCACTCACTCACGCACTCACTCACTCACTCACTCACTCACTCACACTCACGCACGCGCAAGCACACTTTTGCCATTTAAAAAGTATATTGAAAGAAAGTTACACGTATGGAGTGCTACTCTTGATAATTTTATTTTTCAAATTCATACTACATCATTTTGTAGCGGTACATAAAATAAATCTACCTTCAAAATTTCAATTCAATAATTCTAATATAATAACCATAATAATATATAATTCAAATAACCTCCGGGTAAAATGTCTGTGACACAGGGACAAACAGACACGTCTACAGTATGAGAGTTCCGTTTTTTACCATTTAGCTAACGAACCCTACAAATAACGTGCTAATTTAGAAGTTTTACAAACATTTACGTACCTAATGTCACTCTTATGGCTTAGAATGTAGGACCACATACACAGACAATTTGATAAGACTGGCCAAATATAAAGTACACAGTACAAACAATACACAGGAAAGAATGTATCGCATGTGATACTGCTACCTATTTTTTCAATGTTGCCAGAGGCTAAAGGGATTCAGTCGATTAAAGGAAATAACTTTAAAATGTAGTATAAAACTTAGTTATACAAGTGACCTATTACAGATGTGGAAGAAGTTGAAGTTTTGAAGTTCATTCTTGCGGGCCTTTTTATAATAGAATTTATCGTGACTCTTTACACACTGTTTGCTATAGGAGGGGAGAGAGAAGCATACTACATGACTGACAATTGTGGTCCGTAAAGGTTTCTGAGCATGAAAATAATAGTTAAATTAGCCGTTAAAAACATCATATCGGGATGCATCTGTCCCATCTGCGAGCACTCATATAATCCGAAGAAGCTGTATTGGGCTTCCCTTCCCCTCCACAACATAAGTTCAAGTCCGAAAAATAAAAAAAAAACCAGCGAAATGAATCAATTGTTGTCAAACGAAATGGAATCGACATCGGCGACTTTAAATAGTTCAGATCTATTTTTATAGTACATACATACAACCGACCCCAATAGTTATACTCATTTTTTTGTACTAAATTTCTTATTTTTTGTGTAGTTTATTATTGTTAGTTAGAAACAGTTGAGTAAAATATGCAATGTCTAATATCTACAGATAATTTTCCAAAGAAGGCACGGGTACATTTATAATACACATTTAGATGCCTACTGAATATGATTATAATTTTACATTTAACTTTAGACTTTGTAATGCATACATAGTTTCATAAAAAAGTTTGTGAATCAAAGTGTAGTCATGTTGTTTTCATAATAGTATTAAATTTTGTAATTTAATGTGTAGTAGGTACCCATTTTTTTACGTTAAAAATTTATCTGTGTCCAATATTATTAAAAACATATAATATATTTGTGCTATAACAATTATTTATATAAAATCGATGGAATTCAATTATTTTACTTTATTTTATTCGGTATATAATTTGTAAAAGGTTTTTTTTTTTAATTCTTAACGACTTTTTTGAGATTGTTTACGGTTATCATTATCTCATCGTGCTGATTTTCACGAGGAGACAGACATTTTACGTCTCTGTTATGACTTATGAACAGTGTTATTGACGGTCTAAGATCAGGACGAGTACGTCATGGCCATTGGGTATGTCTATACCGTGTGCTCAGGAGCACAGCTACCTACTTCTGTACCATACAAACACACGACATGACCAGTCCGTAACGTGTAGGTATAGTGTAGACCTAAGTAAAGACCTAATGTAAACACTGTATGCGTAAACTTTACTCTTGTTAGTTGTTCTAGGATCAGCGAGTTGCATTTGTCGAGGAAGAAATGTACCGGAGAAGACCAAGACTAACATACCATGATCAGACTGATCGCGTACTGTGGCGTTATGTTTGGTTTCTTTCACCCCCAGCGCCGCTGCTACTGAGTCCGCTACCGTAGACTCGAGATAGCAGAGCTGCCGGAGACACGGGGTGGGGAGGCATGGCTCGTGCTGCTTTTCGTAGAGGGTAGGGGAGTTGTTGCCTAATCCCCGCGCTTAGCGAGCGTGTTGGGATCTAACAGTATGGGGGGAACTTTGCTGCCCATCCTAAGTCGGAATTTTGTAGTTCCAGCCATCTCGGAACGGTTTTACCGCCGCTCTTCTGTCGACTGGCTGCGCCGATGGCGGGTACCCCACCGCGGGCGGCGAGGTTGTCACTTCCCGATGCCTAACGCAACTTCGTAATTGTGTAATAATGAAAAGTAGGTTCCACTTATGAGTGGTATTTTCCATCCTATTATCTGAGTTTCCGAGCGGCATTATGAAGAAAAATATATCAAGAAAACACTTGACGTGGAATTATTTGAAAAATTGAGCTAAATTACTGCCTAACTTACGGGTCAGAATATGAACCAATTTACCATTTTGTAAATTTTGTATTTAACATAAATATTGTTACTTATTGGAGAAAAATACTTCACAGTACTGCAATTAATGCTAAGGCTACTATTTTAATTCCTGGGCAAAACGAGAAGAATGTTATAAAATTTTTATTTGTTTCGTTTCTCTGAATCGAAGACATCAAAGTACAGAAAAAACTTGAGGCAAAATATACAGGGACTATAGTACATAAAGCTTCTATAACGTGCGCTAGTTTCTATCAGAGCCAAGGCAACTTTCGGTTCCTATCGAAATATCTAATGACGAAATCAGAATGATCGTTCTATGTTATTTATTGCCATAGTCATAAAGCATATTATATTGTTTAATTATTATATAGCTATTGGCTGAGGTAACATGTTATATTATAGGTAACATTATACATTTCTTCAAGAAACACATGAAAAAACAAAAAATTAAATCATTTAAAATCATTAGTTAAAATTTAAGTACGTTATTATCATTTTCTTATCGCAAAGTTCATAGCGTGTCATTAGACACCAAAACTTTAACGTTATACATAAGAAACATGTATTCATTTTTGTATGAGAATATGAAAAACGTACCCTCACTACCGAGGTAGTGAGGATACATTATTAATATTAAACTACCTCAGTAGTGAGGGTACGTTGTTAATAATAAACTACCTCAGTAGTGAGGGTACGTTGTTAATAATAAACTATCTCAGTAGTGAGGCTACGTTGTTAATAATAAACTATCTCAGTAGTGAGGGTACGTTGTTAATAATAAACTACCTCAGTAGTGAGGGTACGTTGTTAATAATAAACTATCTCAGTATTGAGGCTACGTTGTTAATAATAAACTACCTCATTAGTGAGGGTACGTAGTTAATAATAAACTACCTCAGTAGTGAGGGTACGTTGTTAATAATAAACTATCTCAGTAGTGAGGGTACGTTATTAATAATAAACTATCTCAGTAGTGAGGGTAAGTTGTTAATAATAAACTACCTCAGTAGTGAGGGAACGTTGTTAATAATAAACCATCTCAGTTATGAGGGTACGTTGTTAATAATAGACTATCTCAGTAGTGAGGGTACGTTGTTAATAATAAATTATATTAGTAGTGTGCCCACGTTGTTAATGATAAACTACCTCAGTAGTGAGGGTACGTTGTTAATAATAAACCATCTCAGTAATGAGGGTACGTTGTTAATAATAAAGTATCTCAGTAGTGAGGCTACGTTGTTAATAATAAACTACCTCAGTAGTGAGGGTACGTAGTTAATAATAAACTACCTCAGTAGTGAGGGTACGTTGTTAATAATAAACTATCTCAGTAGTGAGGGTACGTTATTAATAATAAACTATCTCAGTAGTGAGGGAACGTTGTTAATAATAAACCATCTCAGTTATGAGGGTACGTTGTTAATAATAAACTATCTCAGTAGTGAGGGTACGTTGTTAATAATAAATTATATTAGTAGTGTGCCCACGTTGTTAATACTAAACTACCTCAGTAGTGAGGGTACGTTGTTAATAATAAACCATCTCAGTAATGAGGGTACGTTGTTAATAATAAAGTATCTCAGTAGTGAGGCTACGTTGTTAATAATAAACTATATCAGTAGTGAGGGTACGTTGTTCATGTTTGGTGTCGCTGAAAATGTGTGTTGCTTCTATTTCATTCTTAACATTCAAAATTCAAAATTGATTACGTAAATTTATATCCAAGACTTAGTAAGTTAATGTTCCTAAAAATATAAATTTAACCTTAGTTATTGCACTGCATAGATAAATTCAGTAGGTCTTATTATTGTGCCTTAAAAGGTTATACAGGACTCGTTGGAGTATCACCTACCTAATGCAAATGGAATATATTTTGGTCTTATTTTGACCATGGCGTTACGGTGTGGGCTGTTCGCCATGTGTGACGTCATATCGAGATGTTAGGCGCGATGAATTGCTAATCATATGTGGGTCACATGGCACGCATTCTTCTTTTATATAAGGCAGCGTTGTAAGAACGTGTCCATATAAAAGTTGCTGCAAATGTCACGGCTGCAATAGTTTTGTTACGCGGTAATTGAACTACTTTTTGTATGCACGGATTTATTTGTGGGACCTGTGAATAATTTTATGTAAGCATTTTCTGTATTTGAAACCAAAACCGTGATCTTGCGCATACTAGGTCCATATTTTAAACTCTAGATACGAATGGTGTAAATAACAATTTAAATTTATGTAACAAAAAACATAATGACAACAAAATATTTGGAGTAGCTTAGCTACATAATAATAAACAAGAATGTTTCCGTAAGCGACATATACCATTATTTTATATTCCCGAATAGGGCAACAGTAAACAAAATAATATGAAAACAATTCACACAACCTCCCCGACGCGGCGCTTCAATGCTGAAATGTTTTGTAGACATACAGTGTTCTGACGGCTATTGCAGACCGGTGCATACTGCGTAATGCATTATAACATGCATCTATTATACATAAATGAGCCTCCATGCGACTCACTGAAAACTTACAAACAAAGCTATTAGAAACTTGTCTATATGTGTCTTAAAGCATTACAAATATTGACGTTTCTATTAAATATGTATAATTTTTTAAATATTTTTTTCAGACAAAAATATTTTAATCGCTGCGTCTAATGTTTAATTTTTAACAAATTTCACTTTACGCAAACACGAATTGTTATGATTGTTATCGTACATTATTGAATGAAATATGATGGAAAGTGCTTACCAATGTTTATTTAGTGCGTCTGTTTCAAGTGATGAGTCTGATAGGTGATAGCTGTCGTAGTGACAACTTAAACTACTGTGAGACATTCTACATGACACTCGTATGTCTATTTCCACAACAAAGATTTCAACGTGCGTATATCAGCGCGAGCGTGCGCCGGCGCATACCGTACTCGCTATGCTCCACACCTAGGAGACGGTGAGTGTGCATCTTATAAGAGAAGGTTCGCATGCGAGCCAGCCGCCCGCCGCGTCTCACCCCGGGCACGTGACTGTTTCTGTACGCTCAGTTTCGCCGGCCGGCTGCTCGGTCATTGGCCAAAATCACAAAAAAATATGCGACAACCGTCAACCTTCCACCGTCGGATCGCACGCAAAACTAACGCGGAAAACTCATTCATACTGAAATAACAATACTTTACATGCACAGGACACGGTGTGTTGATAAAAACGTTGTAAACATTGAAAACACGACACTACTGATACTACCCGCCCAGTCGCCGCGCCGTTTATACACTTGTTGATGACTGAAACAGCAGGAGCTCCACGGTTCGGCTTCCACGAACATGTTACAGAATGATATGATACTTGCTGTCAACTCGTCTCACTGACATCAACAACTATTTGTTAAGTGACTATAACTTTTTGTATTATAATGTTATATAATATTTCATAAATCAATGAGTATCGAGGAGGATAACAGAAGTAGGAATATAGTATACGATGTTCTTCAGTATATCTATCTACCTCTACATGTTATAGAACAAAGTCCGCAAGAGGTGTCTGTCTGTATCTGATCGATTTTCTTAAATTCTACTGTACGGATTTCCATGTGGATTTCACCAGTCGATAGAGCGATAACCGAGAATGGTTTTAGTATATAATTTGTAAGTGTAGCAACCCGGCCCGTGTTATTCCGAGCGAAGCCGGGGCGAATCACTGGTTATTCATAAATCTGTTTGTACTATATATCAAAAACGTACGCTGCGTTGGTGGCAACATAAAATTTATGTACAATTTATTTTCTATAGGTAAGCATATATTTTAGTGTTCTTAGTGTTTAGTGCATTCATAAATTGTTTATAAATGGGTATACATTTGTACAGAATTAGCAACGCTTCGCATACAATGCGGAAAAAACAATAGACGAGTATATAGTCCATATCTAATGAGCCGAGTGAGACCATGAAATAAGAGCAAGTACCAAAATTCTTCAAATTCACTAAATGGTGCGCTCTTTATAAAGTGATGTTAAATCAGACATCTTATATTTACATCTATATAGGTCCTGACTGATTAAAGATAGATAAAAAAAAGACATTTATTTGCTCACAACACAAAAGTTCACAGAACAACAGAAGTAAGAAAGCATGTTGAGATCCGCCGCTAATTGGTTAGCTCACAGATGGGACTCACTAAATGTTTATTTCGCAAGTTAGGTACCTAGGTGAGCCGTTTACAACTTCACCGGTTTGTGTCTACTGTGTGTCGTATCAGTCAGAGATTTGTCTCTGAACGAAAAATAAGAAAACAAAATAAAATAAAAATATATGCCTGTAAATAAAAGAGAAACGATCATGGCAGGCATGGCATCAATGGCAAGAGGATGGAAATAGGGCATGAAAATTTGATGTGAAAAAATGCTTTACTGTTCTATCTATCTATAGTTCAACTGTATCATGAATTAACTGACTTCCATACATGCAGATGATATTGTAAATAATTGTCAATTTTTGATTTATCATCATCAGCACGAACACATCAATACAACTCGATACAAACTCGAGAGCCCAAAGGTAAAGTAAGTAAAGGCCAGGAGCATTAATATATATGCACCGGTCACATTTTCGAAAATATCTCAACATTTACTATTCAAAATTATGCATACGATATTTTGTGTCTAAATTATCTAATCATTTGACGGTGGCGAAACTAGGTATACACTGGTTTCACAGTAACATAAACGATACGAAATCAATAAAAAGTAAACACTACCCATGTCATATTTTGTATACAAGACAGTTACAAGTAAGAGTTAGTGCCACGTAACACTGGAGTCGATTGGAGCCGGCATGAGGGGGCAGATACCTTTCGCTCACGTGATACCGTCCTTGATGTGCTATCACGTTTCTTGCCGTTTGTGAGTAGCCGGTGGCCCATTAGAGTCAAGGAGATAAGTAGGGCAACGCTTTTGCATAACAACTATGCAGATGGTTATGGGCGTGCACAGTCATCAAAAGGCTCCGGTTGCTCGTTTATCTCGCTATAGTATAAAAAAAATAAATGCAAAGTAAGACAAACAGACAACAGTAGTTTGGAGCCATCGGCAAGTGTACTTCTCATCCGTTGACTGTTTTTATTTCCGAATTACCCTCCTAATGTTGTGCTCTTAGATTCCTACAGCAACATTGTGAACCATACGCGGCTGTCGACGTTAAACGTATACTTTCATATATTAATGAATAATAACACTGACTCCGTCGGCGCCAATTTTTATTGTAGTAACCAACCTAAACCTAATTATTCAATTATAAAAAATGTTCCATTATTTCCTAGGAAAATGACCTCAAAGAATAAAAGTGTCTGACAGAGCTCGGTGCATCAGCTCTGCACTAGCAGTGGATTGGTAC
Source organism: Eumaeus atala (assembly GCA_017140195.1). Classification (NCBI taxonomy): domain Eukaryota; kingdom Metazoa; phylum Arthropoda; class Insecta; order Lepidoptera; family Lycaenidae; genus Eumaeus; species Eumaeus atala. The sequence continues at coordinate 267,735 of JAFELO010000794.1, forward strand.
GGGCTGATGATGATTGCATCTAATTAATTCCGAAGTCATTGTATTTTACTTTGCTATCAATAATTTAAATACAAGTACTATGTTCCGTTCATTACGTGTTTTGCGCAAACACTTATTGAACTGTTTGGGATTAAATTTGACACAAACTTGGAATAGCTTAAAATCCTATGAAAATTTATGGTTAGCTTGGAATTTGCACATATCACATACGCGCAATACATCTACAAAACAGTTATGCGGAAGTCTATAGGCGTCGGTAGTTACCGCTCCGACTATTTTTTTTTGGGCTTGGGGACAAACGAAAAATTGAAATCTTTTAACGAATACCGACCTGACTGAAAATATATAATGTCACTTCACGGCGATATCATGTGAGCTCCCGACCGTTTCGGCCCGATTCCACTGCAATGCACATGGCACTTACTAAATCGTTTGATATACTAGCAATCCACCGTCGCCCGTGAAGAACAGGGCTCGCTTCACTTTGGTAGGCGTCGCTTCACTGTCAAAATACTCAAACAGTCGACTGTCGCTTTGTTTCTCGATCATGTTGCACTATGTGCTTAATTTCCTGATACGCAGTTCGCCTATTGTATTTAATAAAATTTTCCATTGTAACCACGTTTTCTTCCGTAGCAGCTGTCAAAGGGCGAGAGTTGCTCGAGTTCTTTATACCAAAGGTACACTGTTGCCTTAGAAGGACCTACATCCATTAATTCCATTTGAAGTCTATCGTATGATTCCTCCGGTTCCAGGTGACATTTGAAATCTTAGAAAAATCACAACGCGAAAGTGTTCCCGGCGTAGTGTGTGACAAATGTAGTGTAAGAAAAATTTGTACTGGACTTTTTTTTTAACTGGAGGGATATTATAAACTTGGACCTTTTCTTACTTATAAGTAATTATGTTTTCTGAATAAATTATATCCAGCCAGTGTCTCATACATAAAACCTTTTTCTCGCCATATCTTTGATCGGGCTTGGAACATACATAAAAGCTCATACATTTATAATACAAGTAAGATTATTCCGCAAAACATTAAAAAGCTAAATATCGATGAAGTTTAAATAACACAATACGAACTTAGCAATATGTATGTCAACTGAGCTACGAAACAAAAACAAACGAGTTAACTGATCACACTACACGGAGCACGTGACAGTTCCTTTGATTCATATTTTTGTTGCGACAGCCTTGTATGAGTCATTGTACTTTTTAGTAAGTGCATGTACGTAGTACACGTACATGACCAATTTAGATGACCCCATTCACCTCCTTCTTACAATCAAATTGCGGCGCGAGTTTCAAGTTTCAATGAGTCTTCGTAGCGCTCGTTACTTTGGCCACAGTCAGCTATGCCTTTCACAAAACACAGTCACGTGATGTTTATATCGGTAGCTAGTTTAGGTTGAGAGATACACTGAGAGGTTCAATGGTTCATTACAATTAGCCTGGGGCTTATCATTCATCTGTGTAGTGGACTAGAGAGAATTTATGTACCTACCATTTGCTAACCATCCTATGGTTAGCAAATGGTAGGTACATAAATTAATGTACTGGAAATGTGTAATAGGAAAATAATAACAACAGAAATAGTTGAAAAATGGATGCGAAACTATTTACAATCATGGAGTAACCCACCTGTATTTTATTTGGAATTCGTCGTATAAGACAGGAAAATAAGATACGTAAGACTCCACGGTGTTGCTAATTGTAGAATATCCCTTTATATTGCGATTTATATAAACATCGACTAAATATTGTGAGTAAGTATAGTAGGTTTTGTAAAAAATATTTACGTCATCATCATCATGGTTACATCGACACATGGCCGCCATGATTAAATAATTTCCAATAACCAGGAAACAAATATTTTGTATACCGTTTAAGTTTTAAGAATATCCATTGCCTTCCACTAGTCCTTTCGTGTTCTGTCTACTACTACTCACATCTGCCACGACTGCTATGGTACCAGACAGTGACGGGGACTCTGAAGGGATATTCTGTACATATGCCTGTTGTACTAACTACTGCGGTAGTAGCCCTTATTGACGTTACACTAAACCACTCCTTGGAGTAAAATAAAATTCTAATTTAATAGGCATATGTGTTATGATGTCTCTCCCGTAAGAACATCAAACGAACTTTGAAACTAGATAATGTGTCATTGAAGCTCATTCTATCTTATGTGACAAAAAAAAATGAGATCTGAAATTTTGCGTGGTTTGTTTTATGACTGATCCACCTTATGGTTTACCTAATACCAATTAAATAAAAGATTACTGTTCAGGGTATGAGATATTTCCAAATTTTTCGTTCACGGCGCACTTACTGCATCAATAAGTCGACAACATTTACCAGAAACAGTGATAGGTAGGTACGGTACAGCTATATACGGAAACCAAGCAAATTACAATAAAATGAATTTAGTTCGGTTGTGATATAGATAATGTAAAGCAAAATTTATTAATACGACATGTGATGTAATGATTTCCGTGCAGAATCCGGTACGGGTTGGAAAAATGCAGCTTAGAATAATGGTTATTTGGTTAATGCCTATGTCTTTTCAGCAGCGGATGAAAGTCTCCTAATTCGTCAATAATCCGATAACAAAATTTAATAACTACATATTATATATAAATAGCTCGATATTATTACACGCTGCTTGTTAATAGCAATATCTCTATTTACTAAAAAAAAATAGTCCATTCCAAATTCCAACCATTTAAACATTTTTACTAAGTTTACTGTTCAACGCCATCTTCTCATTGATGTTGAATTCTCTTGTTATATACAAGTTGGTACTGCTACTAATAGATGTCGCTACATAACAAAAAGTAATTTATTATTTAATATTATTACTCCCGCATATCACGGGTGCACGATTATATACTATTACTTTAATATTATATTCGTCAGTATAAGTGATAATGAATAATGAATTTACCAAAATACATAAAAAGTGTAAATGTAGTAAATCTTACCATAGACCAATTTAAAATTCACAAAACCTAACATTTTTCAACAGATGGTGCTGTTAGTCCTAGAACGTAAATTCGTGCTCATTATTATTATTATAATTTTTAATGTCGGTACGTAACTGGTGAAACAGTTATATTTTAAAATTTTAACGTTTTTAAAATTTTGGTAACCATCTATCAAAATTTTCGAATTATTCTGGTAATAATATATTACACTCAACTAGAACTCTTATGAGCCCCTTATAGTTTCAGTCGCAATATATCACAGTGTCGTACTTGTCGGAATTAATATAATCGTTAAACATGAGACTAATTAATTAGAAACGCGGATGTAACTTGCCAAATTTCTTTTCAAATAAAAAGTATACTGTTCATAATTTCAAGTTATGCTCGTCAGAGGATGAGACTAGCTTTGCGGTCGAAAATAAGACCGACACCTCCTCTACCATAGATTGAGAGTGATGCATGCGGAACGGTTCAACGGACTAGATACACGACCGGAGTGAAATCAGGCGCAGGATCGACGGTTTCACGTGCTCTCCGAGACACGGGGTTGTAACACCACCAACTTCCTAACTCTGGACAGTTGTTAGAATTCGAAAAATCTTAGTAGCACTTTTTGTATGGTCCGACCCGGGTTTCGAACCCGAGACCTCGCTTATGTGGCTGAACATGCTAACCATATACGTATATAACGTTAACAAAAGGAAGACCTACCGAGCCTACAAACAGTATCTTCGGCATGTGAGGCCGTTATATCGTCACGTTAACGACGTGGATTAGATCTTTACAAAATAATGTATAATCGGATGTAGGCCAACCATGTCGTATGTAGCATACAAATCGTATCCCGCAGTAAATCAAATGTAGAGAGTATCTGATTGAATGATGTCAATTCGTATGCGCATCGTTCTGTTGCTTGTTCGTACGTCATTGAGCAAAGATTATATAACACACGTGATATAGGCTGACGTTAAGGCCGTTAGCCGCGAGGGGTTCGATCCCTAGGTAGGCCAAATGTTATTAAATGTTTTTCAGATTATTCCGGGCATGAATTACATTGTCCGGGATAGGAATATGCCCGAAGTGGTCATAGTCCCGCCATCTATGACATCACGGGCCTCAGTACCTTGGATAATCGTGAGTGTTCTAGTATATCTAACGAACTTGCGAGTTCTGGATGTACTAGCACACCTCCGCCTACCTCTTCGGGGATAGTCGTGAAGGTTCTCTATACACAATGTATGTACTGAGGCTGACGACACGATTTGGCGATCGGCTGGCGCAGTGGTACCATAGCCCGGACAGGCCGAGCATGATGCGCCAGAGGTCGCGGGTTCGAATCCCGCTCGGGTCATGGAAGATTTATGCATGATATGTATTTTTATAATAAAAACCTTCAATACATAACATATGTTAAATTTATAAAAATGTATTAAATATATTTCTGTTGTCTAGTACGCGTAACGCAAGTCCTTACGGTATTTAGTACGAGTCTACTAGGCTGATGTGGTGTGATAAGTTCACAGATAATATTTTTATTATTATACATGACGTATGCACTACTGCACAGGTACAATAATTAAATTGATGTGTTTTTATTTCGTCGAGCAATTAGTCTGTTGAGTGTAAAATTGAACATTAAAATGTCAATAGCAACGTGCTATTCGCTACAAACACCTTTATGTGAGTCATTTACAAGACAGTGCGAAGGTAATGTATGCATATTATACTTCATAACGTTTTCCATTATTCGAAAATTAATTTAGTTTGTTTAGTAACAGACATTAGTTGTGGCCGGGTGCAACACATAATAACGGAAGAGTTGGGGTTCCATAAGGTTTCTGCTCGCTGGGTCCCGAGGTTGCTTTCAGCTGAACAAAAACGAGTTCGATACACAATTTCGCGAGACTGTTTGGAACTTTTTGAGACTGATACCGAGGACTTTTTGTATAGATTTGTTACCATGAATGAAAGCTGGTTTCACCACCATACTCCTGAATCAAAGCAACAATCCAAACAGTGGAAAAGATTACTTAGAGACTCTTCTACACCGAAAAAGGCTAAGCTCGTTTTGTCGACTAACAAAGTCATGGCTTCTGTTTTTTGGGATGTGAAGGGCATTATTTTTGTAGATTATTTACCGAAACGTCAAACTATAAATTCTAGTTATTGTTGTAACCTTTTACGAAGACTCCGGGAACAAATAAAAGAAAAAAGGCCGGGAATGTTGCGTAAGAAAGTTTGGGTTCATCAAGACAATGCATGAGTTCACACTTCGGTTGAAACAATGTCTGTAATCCATGATTGTGGCTACGAATTGCTGCCCCACCCACCTTATTCACCGGATTTAGCCCACTCGGATTATCATTTATTTCCAAATTTAAAAAACATTTGGGTGGCTGGAAATTTTCGACCAAAGATGAGGTGATAGTCGCTGTAAACGATTATTCCGCCGACCTTCCGGAATCTTTTTTTTTTCGAGGGGATAAACAAGTTGCAGGTCAGGTGGAAGAAGTGTGTTGAACTAGATGGAGAATATGTCGCAAAATAAAAATAAATTTACATCCAATTTTATTTAATTTTCTTGGTCGGGCTTAGAACTTTCAGATCCACCCATGTATAAACGTGACCATTGCCTCAGGCATTCCTGTGCGTGCTTGTGTTCCCGGTTTACAAGATATTCTCAAGTCAAAGCATTCATTTCTACGTACCACTCATAGAATCTTGCGTACCAATACAGAATTAAAATATTATAATTTGTATTTTACATTAAACAAAGTCATCCAACACAGTTCTGTTCCAATAATGGACAACATCATTTTGATTCATGTGGCAGATGTGGTTGGTTTTCTTTGTACTAAACAATGGGGTTGTGTTCTCCTCAGTTTTAGTCTCCGGAACACATAAAGTATCATGAGTATGATACTTTTTACTTATGTATAAGTATCGAGTTCCTTTCTTCGGGGCTTAAAGACGCTAGAGCTTTCGTAAGGGTCTAAGTAAAGGCCTCGTAAGTCTTCATTGCAGTAGAACAAACAAATAAAAAAATAAATGGTACACAAATATAATACACTGGCAGCTCCCAGCGGTTATACTTGAGTACACGGGTCTTTTCTGGTCTTTGCTTTTTTGCTGAAAGTTTGATACATATCATGCACAAAAATATATTTTTTAGATCCGACTTGTAGTTCCGGAGATTTGGCACTTTGAAACAAAATCTTTATCTTTACCTTTAAACATCCTTTTAAAAAAACCGTGACAATTTATCCGATACGCAATGGACTAGTCATGAAAGTGTATGGTATTTTTTTAATATTAACTATCAGTGTGGCGATGCAAAACCAAAAATAAAGATATGTACATAATTAATTAAATAATAATCTTAACACCGCCGCTCTAATTTCACACTAACTAAAAAGTTGTATGTAAATATTTGAAAACTCGTTAATTTATAACAAATAATTTATTTCATTGTATGTAAAATTATGAGATTATTTATTATAAATTAGGCGCACATAATTAAATTTCCCATTCCTCCTCCTTGATATCGTTTAATCCTATAAAATTAGAAGTATACCGTTTTGGTGATAACCAGTTTAGGCTGATGGTTACAGTATTTTTTGCCTTGGAAAATAAACGTTTTAGGGATGCTCATGTCACAGGTATAGGACATATTCTCATGCCAGTTTTGTATAATTTTGAGAAAAAAAAAATTGATGTCTCCCTATTGATTGCAAGGATCTAGAAACATAAGCTGCAATGCCAAGTTCAAAAAGTAATTTCCAATGCCAATAAAAGTATCGAATAAAATGATAAGGTACAAAAATATCGGTATCGAAAGGACAAGTACTAGATAAGATACCCACAAACAATCGATACGTCTTACCAACATAATAGGTACGCGGCGAAGGTTGACCAACATTACAACAAACATAATAATGATTTTCCCGGTCGTGTCCTCTATTACCGCGTTAGAACGTGCTCGATATACATACAAAAAATCTTTGTTCCTAATTTGAGAGGGCATTGTCGTGGAATTGAGATTTGGTCAGTTCTATAATAAAATATCTTAAATAAAGTGACAGTGAATATATTTACAAAACACATTGTACTTATTTAACAAAGCTGAAGATTTTTGTTTGTTTTTTGAACGCGCTAGTTCTCTGGAACTACAAGTTGAATTTGAGTAATTATTTTCACCTTGTGTGGTGATTTTCACTTAATAAATATTTACTAATAATATATAAATAAATGAAGTCTGTGCCCGAATATGGTTGGGCAACGTAAACAATCCCAAGCACTTTAAGTAACAAACAATCAAACGAGTCTTTCGTCTCCTCAGTTAGTATGTAGTAGTTAAAGAAACACGCCGATGTATTTTATAACGAGTTGTAAATTTTGAGGACCGCGATATACCGTATCGGTCTAAACTGTAAAAATATATTATAGGAAAATAAATGAAACATATTTCGTTACCTAGAAATAATAGCTTAAAAACCATGTAGTTTTTATTTATTCTGTACACCTGTGAGGAGGAATGAAATAACTTTTCACCACCGATTTTTAGTGATCTCCCGGGGCTAATTCATGATTATGCTCCTTAGCTGAGGCCACAAGGTCGGGTAGAGAGGAGGGCCCCACCATGGTTCAAGCCTTGTCGTGGCGGTGGTGCTTATTAGGCCTGGTTTCACCCAGGCGAAGCCAATTGAACCTAGGGGATCTTATAAGATAGGCCCCTCTGGCTATAGAGCACGAGGTGGAAACGCTCTTGGTAGCCCTTTTATAAGAAGAGGGGATCAAAGAGCAAAAGGATGTGCACTGATGATTTGTTGTTCCGGGGCCAAAGGCGGCACTGATGGCACTCGCGGTGGTTTTAAGGGTACCCCACCCGGCGCCTGTGAAGGCGCGTAAATGCCGCGTAAACAAAAAAAAAAGGTAGAGAGGAGGAGATATATATCTGATTCCAGTTTGAAGGCGACAGATGGAAGTGCGCAGGAAGTGTTATGCGCAGTTGATGCCACCTCCCAAAGTAGTATGATGTCTGTCGCTGTGAAGGAGTCTGCTTCCTGTTGGGGACAGGCGAGTAGTTTCGTCTGTCGCATATATTTCGGTACCAGACGAAAAGAGCAACCAAACCATTTTGATGCCGATTACTACGAGAAAATATTTTTCACAGGATACAGGATAAACGACCAGTTGTTGGGTAACTGTAGCCGCCCATGGCCAAGTAACTATAACCAGGGCCGCTGCGTGACATCTTGTAGAGTCACATGTGACATCAGTCAAAGGAATTCATATGATGGTACCTGCAGAGCTTTTTGCGTGCTACCCATCTCGGATCTAGTGGATTTTTATACACGAGATTTCCATGTTAGGATAAAGAGAAATTTTGTTAAGTCTGCTCAGGTTTGAGAGGACATGGTTCACTATTATTAGGGGAAAATAGACGATATCTGTTACTCCAGCTACTTCAGGCTCAGCTTCTAATAAGTAATTGTACGTCAGACAATCACTCCGGGACTAATTATTACAAATTTTGTGCTTCTACTAAAGAAGTTATTTCAAACATTTATTGTTATATCAATCAAAAGTATTTTTATTGAATTACATGAATTGAAATGTTATCGTTTCGGTATGTGAGATAAACAATAAAATACGTAAAATTTATCGACCATTGTTAAATTATAAAAAATATCTACTTGGTAATACCTTAATAATTATGTATATTTGTATAGATAAATTGTATTATATATTTATTTACAATATCATTATTAGCAGACGCAGTATGTCTCGTACCTAGACATTATTTTTAAAGCTACCCACGGTATACCTATATTATAACATACAGTTATATATTTTTCTGTTAAAACAATATAAAAACTGTGGCTGCGGATGTCGGATGAATTTAATTTCTTAATGTACTAAGTTTAAATGTCAAGATTTTACAATGTATCTATAATATTTCGTGAAAGTAATTTTATTGCAATGAATCTTCAAACATATCTTTAATTTCATGGAAAATTTTGATTTTCTTGAGTATGCAGGCCCCATGCTACGGACTCCAGCCAGCAGGGCCCCTGGGCGGATAGGGCACTTAGCTCACCACTCAATACAGGAAGATGCTAAAGCCACGCCCGGCTAGCCCTGTTAACCCGCGAATGTATACTGTATTATAATCTGGAAACTGGTCAGCTCAACCAGTAACATACGTTTATTATGTTTCTTTAAAAGATAGGAAAGGGAAGGACACAATGCCTTTGCCACGGGTCCCAACGGTGTTGTTATGCCATGGATAATGCACCTCTGTCTGTTAGCCCTATCTTATAAGATATAGTGTACCTCAAATGCCGCACACCTTCGGACCTTAGACAGGGCGTACAAAAAAAATCCGCCTATAAAGAATAACATTATGATGACAGCTCGATTTATAAATATATACGTTATATTTATATTTTCCTTTGTCAAGTACCTGTAACACAAGTCCTTACGGTACTTAACACAGGGCTAAGCTAACGTGGTGTGATAAGTCCACAGATATTATTATTATTACTATACACGTACACAGGGAGGATTACTATTCGATCAAAAATATACTTTTGACATACCTTTCCGAAGGTAAATTTTCGCGGTCCTTGCTTCCTTCGCTTGCCATAATGGAGACTTTTCTCTTTCCCTCCGGTGTGGGAACTCTCGGCGGCGCTGCGTTGTACGCTGGGGGGTTCGTCGAGGGGGATTCGCTTGGTTTAGTTGGCTTATCGTCGGGATTCACCTCCTTCTGATTGTTTAAGTCACTAAGGTCAAACGGGTATTCCTTGATAGCCGTCATTCGTACGCTTGTCTTGCGAACCTGTAATAGAAGTAACCTCAGCTTAAAAGGGAGAACCTTTTTTTATTACACGAAATTAACTTTGTATAGTTTCACTTGATTATTTTTTAAAATCTGTGTATTTACGAATGTAAATTTGAATATGTTATGGAATTAAATTTCTATATTTAATTTGTTGTTATTAAATTTCATATATGAGATAGTAAGTAAATGAAAATAATAAAAATGTCACGATTTGTAGCTTTTTAGCACTGTAAATATTTGGAAACTATCTACTGCCTGTTTATAAGTAGGTTTAAAACTCTCACTTTGGTACAAGTCAGTATTCGCTTTTATTTCATCACGTTGTAAACGGTATAAAACTTAATAAATAAATAATCTAATATTTCGTTAGTGAACGCTTTTCAAATTTTCAACCTAGCCCTTATCAGCCGCTTCTACTCTACTGTTACACTGTACTTATAAATAAGTAATACTTTTACACTCTCACAACTCACTGGGTTTCTCATTAAATTTAAATATTACTGTTGTGTTACAAATTTGAGATTTATTTAAACTAAAATATGGTTAGAAATATTACAAAAGGAATCCCGTAAGAACAATAAAAATATTCGTACCCTAAGATCCGCGCTAACTTAAGATATGCTTTTGACACGCGCGTCTTGCAGCCGCTGACACTGGACTGAAACAGCTTTATTTTGTGTTACAGTAGCCGTGAAGCCTTCTTAAGTGTTTCAATAAACAAGCGGTTGTAGCTTTTGCTTTTCACTGACATTTAAGTGATGACATCCTTTGTATGCACACGATAATCATTTCGGCTTACATACTAGTATCATCATCATCATTATCAGCCCACATCGGTCCACTGCTGGACATAGGCCTCTCTTAATGAACGCCAAGACGACCGATCTCCTGCTACTCGCATCCGTCTATCGTTCAAATTAATAAATTAATCATATTTTTCATGCACTTTTCATGTTATTTTACACAATTGCATATATCATCTACGTCTGCACTTAAAACCACTTTACACAATTACATCTTGATTAGATAGCACCATTGTTCAGCGTAGATCAAATTTTACTTTTTGAAAGGTATGAGATTTTAATTCAATTAAATGAAATAAAAGCGAGTGTGAGAGCCAATCCGCAAAATGTTGCTTATTCATAACTGAAAGTTCCGAGGAGTCGTCCGGTCTAATAAAAAAAAAGTACACACCTCTTATCCCCGAAGAGGTAGGCAGAGGCAACATAGTTGTGGAAGCAACTGTTACCCTCGGTATTTCCGAATCGACCGGGAGTTCGTCACGAAGCCTTTTTAGAGGTAAGAGAGAGTGTGTAAGAGGTAGTGCTGTGCTGCATAGGAGGAGGCAGTACCATGCATGGTGCATGACACTACATCCTCCTACCCCATGCGACGGAATTGGGCCGGTACGACCGGTGAGGTACCTTTCGCTCACTTGATACCGTCGTAAAGGTATTGCGAATAAGCAAAACTTATGGTGTCGCGTTTCGTGAGTACCGGTGGCCCAGGGGGAGGGGGGGTTTGTGGGCGTCAGTTGTCGTTCGACGGCTCCAAATACTCGTTTGTCCCCTATACTATGAAAAGAGGTTACTCGTATTTCGGCGACGCGCCTGCACCTCGGGTCCATGAGCAGCGGTAGTTACCTGCCCCTGCTTGTTTTGTTTATTCCATAAAAAATATTAGACGACGGTAATTTCAGTTTTCTAAACCTATCAAGATATCCTCAAATAGGAGCACGAAAATACGCCGAAATGTTTGCGGCTGTGTTTGTTCCACGCTCTACTTGGCGTGGGCACCACCGTGCCCCGAGATGTTAGCTTAGTCTTACTTTTATCTTAAACGAGTTCACGTTTCTCAGGAGCATTGAGCCGAAAGATTTAAGGGACATTCGTGACAAGATTAGATAATACATCTGTAGAGCAGCCTCTACAGATGTATTATCTAATCGCCTATCTCTCAACAGTTTCTCATGCTCTACATAATCTATCGGCTACTAGTAGCTCAGGAGATTCTCTTTAAAAGCCAAAGCTAAACATTGACCTTTGTGATGAAAGCCAAGTCAGCCGATTTTCTTGTAAGGAAATGTCGGTGGCCTAAACTTGCTACTCATCATGTGTTGATGGATCTTTTACCTATTTATTTATCTTTGTTGACAGCAAATTACCTTTGTTCAAGATTGACCAGTGGCATCGCTTTTACAATAATCAGGTACAATTTGATTGGTTGCAAGCCTACTGCTGCAGGTACTGCATTCTTAGCGCGAAAACAGTATGATTAAACAAGCAACATACTTAAAAGTCCACTCAAAATATATGTAGTTGTACTCAAAATCTAAAAGACGATTTTGAAGTTTCAAGCAATAAGTTTTGAAGAATGTGTCTGTGGTTTTAAAATAACTAAGTATTTGTAAAAATAAGTGTATGTATATTATTATTCTTGCGATTCAAGAATCAAATAGAAAAGTTTTTGGTTTATGCGTAAAAATTGGTCTGTGCGTTAGCGTACGTGTTCTTCATTATATATATTGTATTTTATGCGACTTCCACTGGAAGTTAAAGCAGCTCATCATTACACAGCTTACGTGGGAAACATCGACTATCAATTAGCTAATGATTCTTTTAAGTGTATGAATTAATTATAAGATTAATAATTATTACTTGATAACATATAAAATCTATACATGTTATAAATCAAAATACCAAAACACTGTCTTTCTGTATGTGATTGAATTTGTCAATAATATTCCCTCATCAATATATTTCAGTGATTGTGTAGTGCTTATATGAAAAATCGTATTTCACGATACATCGTCAAAAATATTCTAAACAAGGCGAATTACAATTACGTTAGCGAATAAACACCTACAGGTTAATTGTGTTCAGCGTGTCTGGCGGTACGAAATCTGTATTACAAATGAAATATACCGAATGTTGACAGAACTCGTTGGCCGGCAGCGTCGCGTATTTATTAGCTTAAGTGGTCTCATCACAATCACATGATCTCTCACGAGGAGCCGCCGGCCACGAGCTACCAATAACAATTATGAGTGTACTTTATTCAGTGGTAGTTTACACTTTACATAGCGCTCACTAAGCCTCGCGCCTCGTCCGCTTAGCCGAATAACATTGTTGTGTTACTGGTAAAACAACTCACAAGTCACCTGATCCTGCATCATCGAAAGTGTTATAATTGCATGTTTAAATATTTGTCAGTTATATTGACTTGATTGCTAGTCTTGCCACTATTATGTCTTAAAGGATATGACTAATGGATATGAGTACGTTACGGAATAAAGTTTTAAATTAAATTTTATTTGAGAACAAGTTTAAGCCTATTTAATCACAAAAATTGAGTCTCATTTTGCATACTTGGGTAAATTTTTTTGTACATTGACCTGCATATCTATTTCGATTCTTTTGTTAGTTAACTTATTCAATTTTCAACAACAATTCACACTTGTCAGTTAAATCCTTTTGCTTTCTCCGTCTCATTTTGCTTATTCTTAGAAAATCGAACTGAATAGGAAATATTTAATTTGTTAATGGGTAGTATATTGAAGTTGCATAACATAAAATTGTGTTTACAATAGTTTCAATATTTTTATCTTTACGTAACGATGACTATGCCATCGAGGTTTGTAACATATGTAGCCGGGAGACGAAAGCACACGGCTCCTTTCCAGTCGCGCGGCATGACTATTGTTCTTCTAACTATGGACGATTGGAGAATCTAATTAAATAAGATGGGGGAAATATCATCATCATCATTATCAGCCCTTAACGGTCCACATCTGGACATAGGCCTCTTTCAATGAACGCCAAGACGACAGATCTCCCGCTGCTCACATCCATCCCGGACCGGCTACTGCACGGAGGTCGTCTTCCCACCTGGTGAACGGTCGACCAACACTTCGTTTTCCTAAACACGGCCTCCACTGAAGAACCTTATTGGCCCATCTGCCATCTGATTTTCTGAGTGTGTGACTAGAACATTGCCACTTCAGTGAACTTATTCTTCGCGTGATGTCGGAAACTTTAGTTCTTTGCCTTATGACTTCGTTGCGGATTCTATCGGATAAAGAAACACCCAACATACTCGTAGCACGTTCAATAGCCCGCTAAGCTGCCGCAAACTTGCGGATCAGTCCTAAATTAGGAGGCCATGTTTCGGCCCCGTAGGTCATCACTGGGAGAACGAATTGGTTGAAGACTCTGGTCTTTAAGCTCCACGGTAGGCGACGTGAGAATGTGACGAAGCTTCCGGATTGCCTTATTCAGCTGGAATATATTTTTATTCCTTTTCCTAATGCTATAAAATACTAATATTAATCTGCTATACTTATTAAAACTCAGTCATCATATTCACAGAGGCCTAAGCGAATAATAATAATGAGTACGTAATAAATAAATTAATTAATTATCTGTGGCTTTGTGCATTTATATGCATAAATTGTATCAGATTAGCTTGGGTCGTGCCGCTGGTGTTGTGAGCCGGCGTAAGCCGTTCATTAATATTGTGAAAGACAGAACGTTACACAGCATATGGCTATGCTTAATCTGTTGCAGATGTCTGCGAGCGCAGCGTAAATAAATGAACACTGTTTACCTTGTGCCCGACGCTGGTGACAGCCATCTCGACTGTGTTTATTTACTGTTCAAGCAAAGAAATTATGATCCTATTTCACAGAAAAGTAAGTTGGATTTTAACATCGATAATTGATTTTTATCAGGAGTAAACGTGCTTTTCATTGCTTCTATACGCCACTTGTCGGTCGAATGAATATGTATGTGACGTCGAGATTTCGTTTGTATATTTTATATATGTTAATGCTAGTCTGTGATAAATTATGAAATAGTCATAAAAAAATAGTATATAATAATTCAAATTGTTGTTAAATTATATGATTTCGTCTTGTTTTATATATTAATTTACATACCTTGTTTGATAAAAAATGTGGCTGTGATTCCAATAATATCGAAATGTTTTTATCACATTATATTAATGTAGCGTCAGATATGTGAAGGATCTTACGTTATCGTGATACTCACCATTGTTTATTATAACACTTCACTTGTTAAGTACTAACAGAAAATAAACGGTTTGGAGAGGTCGAGTTTGATGCTCGACCGCTCGGAGTACGCACTGCTATGCGACGCTACGATGTGCTACATTATTAAAATGTTCAATGTTGCTCATATGATCTTCGCCTTGTCGAATTCATTAAGGATATCAATGACACACTGTGTATTATTGACATATTGTGTCCCTACAAGGTATCAACCAATTTACTTACATCGTAGAATAAGGAACATTAAAGGTAGAATAAGGGACATTAAAAATAAATGTAAAGTGTAAGAAGTATGAGTTGAAAAATAAATCACTCATTTATTTCACTTATAGATTTTTACCTTATATCGGTAAATAGTAACGACGACCACAGAACAATGAATGAAAATACGGATGCAATTGAACGTAACATATTATGAATTGGTGTAATATGTTATGAAAAACATTACTTTGTTTGAGATATAGAAAACAAGAAAACCTGGTTTGACAATAGAAATTTGGAAAACCACTTTCCTATTACTTCCTAATTGAAATTTACCGCACCTTATCTGTAAATAACTCGAACTGAATAGTCACGAGAAAAAAATCTGTTTTCTCGATATATAATTCAGGTAAGGACGGCAACCTTTTCTATTTTTTGGTTGACGCGGGGAAACGCATTATGCGCCTTCACTGGCCTTGGATGGGGTCCAGTGGTGTGAGGGACACGCGGCACATGATAGTGTCGAATACCCACAAAAACCACCGCGAGTACCATCAGTGCAGCCCTTGGTGAGGTGCCCCGGAGCAACAGATCATTAGGACACCTCGACAGTCGGCCCCCTAAGGGACCGGCTCCACCTCCACAGATAGGGTTGCCCCGCACTACACCACAACCCCACCGACTTTGGGACAGTGCAATGGCGTTAGATTCTTTTTATAAGAGGGGTACCGAGAGCGCTTCTATCTCCTGATCTTTTGCCCCCCTCTTCTTATAAGCTAAGAAATAGCTTCACGTGATGTATAAAACGTGAAAAAGAACCATCACAAAGAAAATTGTATTTAATTCTATTATTTTCTAATAACACGTTCACCCTGCACAAGTGACTTGAGTTCAGCGATTGTAGATACATGATTTAAACACTTTGTACATATGCACCAACGCAGAAAATTTTGATAGTGTGAAGAGTGGTATCTTTGGGACAGGGTCACAGTGGTGGTACATGGCGTTGGCTCTCGGTGTGCGTGCCACAGACATTTTCCAAAATGTGTCACTCTCGTCAACCAGGGACCTCTTATTTCCCGGCCTGAATCCCCGCACTAACGCCTCTTTGCGCCACTGATACAATGACTCGTGACCCTAATGGCCATCACTTTCTGAGTACATGGAGCCACTGAGATTAGTGAGGCTTTGACAACAATAGTACGACTTAAGGCCCAGATTCTCTACAATAATAATTGTTTAAAAAAATGGTCAAGGCCCTTATTTGATTATATTACTATGTAAGTTCCTACCTTTTAATCATTTATGAAGGAGAGAAGAGCGTGGCAGTGGAACTGTAGCGCCTGTCAATGACCTAGTACTAACTCAATCTCTCACAAAAGCAATTTCACGATTAATTAGACTTCAGTTCTTTCTTTGTGTAACTCTGTTCATATAGGCCACATAAAAATATTATTAAAAATATTTTATAAGAACAATGGTCAATAATAATATTATAAAGAGGAAATATCTGATCAGTCCACAAGTGACCATGGTTGCTGTAAAGCTTCTGAAACGTCGGGCTACATAAATAATTTAATAAACCGCAATAAAATCCGTAAACGTTTTATTGTAAAATATCTGATTGTTTATTTGTTTGCATTTAACAGGCTCAGAAACTACTGTGTCCATTTGTAACATTAAGTTATTATCAGAATCCTACATTATCTGTATTGAACGTAGGCTTAATGGCATTTCCTAAAACGTTTTTTCATAGTGAAAATATAACCATGAAAATGTTATCGAAGCAAATCCTTATACCTAGTCTTGCCAGTCTTCAGCTCTGACCAAGTCCGGAACATTCATTTTAGCCAAAATTGGGTGGATCGAGCTTTAAGATCTGGTCCCGAGTCTTGCTGGAAGGACCATACTTGGTAATTGAACATGGTTTATTAAGGGGCTTAACTATGTCCTCTGGAATGACACATGTGTATCAAGATGCAATCACAGCGATTCTGTTCTCTTTATGACCCTACTCCATTTTAATATCGCAAAATGTTGTACAATGTGTTGGCGCCAAAATAAGAAAAACAATTAACAATCGTATAAAAATGACAGATTCCAAATTCAAATATAACATTTTTTATTTTTAATTGCAACAATATTTATGACCAGACTAAGTATACTCGTATTTGCAGAAATCATTGACAACTAGCTGTCCCGACAGAAGTAGATCGGTCATCAATTTAATCTGTTGTCATTGTAACGTGTAATTTATAATTGTTATAATTTTATAAATCAATGAATTTTCGCCATATTTCGTTAAATATTGATGAGAAGCCGGAACGGACCTCTAGTATTTGATATAGTTATTTTTTAATAATCTTGATGTCTATGATAGGGACCAAATTCTATTGACCGTTTAAATAATAATAGTAGTAGTAATACAGTATGAATAATCAAAGTAAAAGTTACGGTTTGTAACAGAAAAGGTGTAAATATGCGTAACAACGAACTACATCCGAAATAGTAAATAGGCACAAGGATAATCTATTGAAACGTAAAAACTCAATAGTAAATTCAATCTTTAATTCACATATTAATCCGACAATTTCGAAGTCAGTTAGTACAACTAATTAGTAATAATTAAAGCAGTAGCATTGAACACCTCCTACAATCATTGAATTAGCTGCAATTCATTTATTCATTAGTGCAAGTGGTAGTCCGGACTATGTATATACCACACATACATTTACTTACTACTGTGACAAAACTGAGAGTTTATATTTTTTATGAAGACCGTTAGCACTTTTTATGAAGGTTCTGTTGGGTACGGGCTCCGGCTTTCATAAGATATATATATTGTGACCGAGTGACTAGAATATATATATATATATATATATATATATACATATATATATATACATATACATATACATATACATATATATATATATATATATACATATATATATATACATATACATATACATATATATATATATATATAAAATTAAGTAATTTTAATTAATACTTACATAAAGTGCACTTAAAAATCTAATGGCATGTTAGAGCGAAGGGTAAAGTCCTGGGCACGTACCACCGTTGCACTAGAAGTTTTAAAACAATACCAACTGACACAGCTGTGGTTAGACTTTAATTCGGACGGTATGAGTTATCATACAAATGTAATCAGCGAGATATTCTTAAGTCCGAGTCACGAGGCTCAAGTGCTTCAGATAAAGGATAAGGGAGATGAGGACACGACGCGATTGAAACCAAGCAAACGGGTAAATAAAGCGATAATAAAATCTTGTGACTTGAACGTGAGTTGACATACTGCCGCCACCTCAATGTTTCTATTACTTTTATAACCTTCGGGCTTTAAGAATAAATTACACATCTTTTAATTTATTTATTTCATTGTTGGTGTAACGATTGTTCGCCGAAGGATGTAATAGGGTGGATCTAAAAGTTCGTGGCCTAGCCTACATGGAGCTATGACATCTTTTTAAATCTATCGTCACTTGTTAGTATGTGTCATATTGATTTATTTTGCGCAGTTTCATTCCGATACTGCACAATATAAATTTCCTGTGATTATTTGTTTGAAGCAATCTGACGCAATTTTCAATAACAGAGAAAATTTAACACCGTGCAGTCATTAAGTACCTCAATAAAAAAGGCCTATCACCAAAAGACATCCATCAAGATATGGTGAGCACTTTGGTCTGCTCCAGTGTCAAGAAGTGGGTAGCTGAGTTTAAGCGCGGTCGTGAGAGCATTAAAAATGATCCTAGGAGTGGAAGGCCTACATCCTCTACCACGAAAGAAACCATCGATAAAATTTGTGATCTCGTACTGGGTGACCGACGTTTGACCATTGGTAAGATAGCTGAGATAACAAACATTAGTTATAGCCGGGTGCAACACATAATAACGGAAGAGTTGGGGTTCCATAAGATTTCTGCTCGCTGGGTCCCGAGGTTGCTTTCAGCTGAACAAAAACGAGTTCGATACACAATTTCGCGAGACTGTTTGCAACTTTTTGAGACTGATCCCGAGGACTTTTTGTCTAGATTTATTACCATGCATGAAAGTCACCACCATACTTCTGAATAAAAGCAATAATCCAAACAGTAAAAAAGATCAGACTATCCTACACCGAAAAAGGCTAAGGATGTTTTGTCGACTAACAAAGTCATGGCTTCTGTTTTTTGGGATGCGAAGGGCATTATTTTTGTAGATTATTTACCGAAAGGTCAAACTATAAATTCTAGTTATTATTGTAACCTTTTACGAAGACTCCAGGAAGAAATATAAGAAAAAAGGCCGGGAATGTTGCGTAAGAAAGTTTTGTTTCATCAAGACAATGCATGAGTTCACACTTCGGTTGAAACAATGTCTGTAATCCATGATTGTGGCTACGAATTGCTGCCCCACCCACCTTATTCGCCGGATTTAGCCCCCTCGGATTATCATTTATTTCCAAATTTAAAAAACATTTGTGTGGCTCGAAATTTTCGACCAAAGATGAGGTGATAGTCACAGTAAACGATTATTTCGCCGACCTTCAGGAATCCTTTTTTTTTCGACGGGATAAACAAGTTGCAGGTCAGGTGGAAGAAATTTGTTGAACTAGATGGAGACTATGTCGAAAAATTAAAATTAAATTTAGATCCACTTTTCTTTCATTTTCTTGGTCGGGCTTAGAACTTTTAGATCCACCCTCGTATCATATCAGCCTATGTCTTACCTGGCTTATATACTATTTCGTAAGGGATCGTAGAGACGGCTGTAGTTGATTAATTTAATTAATACAAAGCTTTCCGTGAAGTAAGATAAATGTTACAGTCGTGTCCTGCAACTGACGACGGCAGTACTAGAAATGTTACAGTCGTGTCCTGCAACTGACGACGGCAGTACTAGAAATGTTACAGTCGTGTCCTGCAACTGACGACGGCAGTACTAGAAATATTTTTATCATCACTGTACTTTAGGAGGCAAATGTATGTGAAAATTTATACTAAATGTCATGTATTACAATAAAATTACTTTTACGGATTTTATCGCGGTTTATTAAATTATTTATGTAGCCCGACCTTTCGGAAGCTTTACAGCAACCACGGTCACGTGTGGACTGTCCACCCGCGATAAAATTCGTAAAAGTAGTTTTACTGTAATGTCTTAATTTAAATGTAAAGTATGTAATTGAAGGAAATAGTTTTTTATGACTACATAGCATTTTTTGTTTAAAGAATAAGGGGGCCAAACGAGCAATCGGAGCCTTTTTACTGCAGCCAACGCCACACCCACATATTTACCATGCCGATGCGTTTCCCTCCTCCAACCCCCCAATAGGTCACCAGCTACTCACAGACCACACGAAACGCGACACTGAAGATATCGCTTTAAGGCAGTATTATGTGAGCGAAAGGTACCTCCCCGGTCGTGCAGGACCCATTCCTTTGCATAGGAAGATGTAGTGTCATGCACTATGCATGGCACTACCTCTTCCTAAAATTAAAATTCTGATTATATTATATTATATGCGTAACATTGTCTTAAGGGTAATAATGTAATAGTTATTTGTAATGAAAAGTAAGAGATAGTACGAC
>JAFELO010000794.1:288472-301611 GCA_017140195.1 Eumaeus atala
CAAACTTTAGCGAGCGATATGGCGAGTTTCCGTTGATTTTCCCCATTGTCTTGCATATGTTGATACGTTGTCACTGAAAATCTTTCTTCGTAAACATTCCTAAACGAATGAAAGTTTTTCACTTTTATCAGAATTTGACATCCAGAAGAGACTCCAAGCATATCGGACATATGTCATCAAAGGTTTACTTGTGAGGGCGACAGTAGGCCGTGTCAGGGCGACGTCGTTATATTTTGCTGTTTCATCTCGTCGTCATGAAACGAAATTGTAGCATCGTCATGTGTTGCAGCCGATGTGGGCCGAGACTTCCAGGGAGGCCTCTCGCTCACGTGAGACTGGCGTAAAGTGAGAGCTTCTAACAATTATGCTATATGGTGATGCTATGGGCATCGGTAGTCGACAAAGGACTCCGTTTTTACTCGTTTATATGTTGTAAATTGTAAGGTATTTTATTTTTTATGGGTAAAGTGATATGATAAAGAGGATAATGGAAAATGGCACGATGTTTTAAAAATAAGCGAAAACAATTTGTTGTTTATGACGCCGTCTTAGTTTATGTCCACCCCTTTCCTTCGTCTATATTCTGTAATGAAACTATAAAAGCTGATAATGATGGAGAAACAGATAATAACGATAAAACTATTTTTATGGTATAGGAGGACAAACGGCAGCCGGATCCTTTGGGTGACTACGGATATCCATTAACAACCGCATATCAGTTGCAGATGCGTTGACCTCCCTTGCTCCTCCATATAATTATAATGACAAATAATGTTAATGACACAATTGTTTGAAAGCATGAAAATTTCCTACGATGTCCACGAGGTCACTATATTAAATTTTCCCCGTAACATTTCGAATAGTATTTAGCATTACATTTCGCTCCTTCTGCCAAAGATGACATTCCCACTGTATGCGATGTGCGGTTTGTTCATAGTTCAACCTCGACAGAGCAGTCACAAAGAGGTGTTGCCACTAGTTTGAAACTAAATACTTCACTTTTAAAATTGCCGTGACCCGTGAATCCGTAAGTGTGCAATGCAATGATCTACTTCTTATCAGTTTTTCAATACTCGCTCCCGTACGCAGGGGTAACAATTGTGTAGATGGCGTCTCCTATATCTGTGTTAGTCCATCGTGCCTGCCATCCACTGAGTAAGTTTGGAGTGGTAACATCTATTACGTTTGAGAGTTTCGTAATTTTTGGTCTATCTTGTGATCTTAAAAAGTCTATGCTAGAGAAGTCTCTAGAGTGGTAATACATGGCGGCACATCGTTGGATTTCAAGGTCAACTGGTAATATTCCAGCAAGAGCGGATAGGGCGTCCGTACTAGCTGTGCGGTAGGATTTACATAACAATAATAGTGGTAGCCTCTGACTTTTGTCTTGAAAGACATATGAGTGCTCGTCGCGTGACGTAACTAGGTTTGTGGTCCACACATGGGAGAGATACATCCCAATAAGAGAGTTTCTTCATAGTGAATGAGAAGAAGCGAGAAGTCGGAACTATTTTACAACTACCGACGCCCATGAATGAACATCGTACATCATCACATAATTACTATGCCTATGTGTTGCCCTCCTTTACGACTCCCACCACAAAGGGCCATTGGCTACTAAGAGATTGTAATATTACTATTATTATCATGGCTAGGGTACGGAAGACCGAGATGTCTATCATCCCACGAGTCTGACACCGGTGGCAGCTCGCGCGCGGTAGCGGGAACGTTTGGCTCACAGTAAAAGGTCATACTTACGTAGATATGAACGAATGTAAGTCGAGTATAGTAACGTGCATTTGGACCGAATACTAATTAGCTAGATGTCCCCTAAATGACGTTTTACTCACAATCGTGAAAATTATCATTAACATAGAAAATTATAAGTAGAATGTGCTTAGTAAATGTCATATTTTTTTATTGTTTAAGTTAGTAAAGAAGCTGCCGGAGCATGTTCATGGCTACCAGCGCTCCACCCGCACACCCGCTAGCGCTAGACAGACGCGCTCACTTTCCAACCTCCGCTCCAGTGGGCCACCGAAAACTCACAGACAGAACTTCTTAAAAAAATATTGAGAGTATAGTTAATTTGGGCTAGCGGTTACAATTTATATTACAATTTTTCGCACAGTGATTAATTTTACAAAAAAGTTCTTGGGTATTGCGACGTCTTTGTCAAATCATGTTATGATCCACTAAACCTTTATGAGGCATCTTGGTAGAGTCAAGTAGTGATTGTACAAACTGTCTTAGAAGCCATAGTCCAACCCGTAAATTTATGGTATGCTGGTGTTATATCAGGAAGAGATACCGCTTAACCTTAGATGATAAATATTGAACAAACCTGGGCAGGATTCGAACCCGCATTTTCGTGGAGGTGTTTTTGTCTGTGTCCGACGTGTTCTGTTTTGATTTCTGTACGTTGTTTACATCGAATTTCAATTTGGTGAAATTTCTGCAGGAATCATTTTCGTTCTTTTCGTTTTGTTTCTTTCTGTTGTGTCTGTGTTTTCGTTTCTCGTTGTGGGAACGTGTCGAGGGGGGATGGGTTTCAGGGACGAGTTCTTCAAGGGGAAGGGGCGGGAGTCGCTCTAAAAGAAATTCGGAGGACTATGAGGTGCTGGAGGGTTTATCCTCGCTGGCATCTTTGTCGGAGGCTGAACTTGGGCGCAAGCGCCTATTTACGGCCTGTAGATGGATGGACTGTTGATGAGGCTTCCTCCTGCGCCACCGTGTCTAGTTGGTGACAACAGGCAACAGGCTCAAGAGGTTAGGGCCGCTATAGCGGCGTAGAGGACGTCGCCGGCGCCTAAAGAGAGAGAAGTAGCGGAGAGGTACCTGAGGGACTTCCCCGGTCTTACCCCAAACATCGAAGGGTAAAGCAAAGGGAAAGAAGAAGGGAAATGGGCAGGGTGAGTGGACTGCGCGCCACAGCATTGGAAGTTGTGTCCCAATACTATGGCCCCAGCGGCGGATAAAGGGTCGGAAAAGCGTGATTGTTAAGTTAAGCCGGAGGCAGTGACATATGCTTCGGCTCTATTAAAGGCGGAAGGGGCGGTAGACCTTAAGGAGCTGGGTATCGGTCCGCTCCGGATTCGCCGGACTCATCGAGCTGCCCGGCTCCACGAGCAGCGAGAAAGCCAATAATCTTGCCGCTTGCCCGCAGGAGGTGTTCAGGGAGGTGGCGTAAATAGTTAGGCCCGAGAAAAAGGCCGATTTAAGACTCTTGGGCCTGAGAGACGCGGTCACCGCAGAGCGTATTGCGATTGCGGTGGCAAAGGAGGGGTGCTGTAACCCGGGCCAGGTCTCCGTGCGCAGTTATCGCACGGGGCAATTCGGCCCGGGCTTGGCACACATGGAACTCCCGGGAACAGCGGCCAAGAACTTACACTTCCTGCAGGCGCGCCAGAGGCACTGCTACCTTTGCCTGGGAATGGGGCACATGTCCAGTACCTGCCCCGGTGGCATTTGTGCAGCAGCAGTTTGTGCTATCGTAGCGGTCAGCCTGGCCACAAGGCCAGTGGCTGTTCCGCCACCGAGCATGATACTTCCCGTATGTCATGTAAGCCCCCCGTCCATCGCGGGAAAGTTCCCTCTCCCTCTCAGAGGGGGAACCGCTCGGGGTTGGACGTAGAGATGGTAGTGCCCCTGTTTTCCGTGTCGGGCCGGGATGGGAACCCGGTCCACTTCCAAAGACACGGCATCGTAGGGACTGTCATAGCGTAACCGGACAGTCCCCGAGGAGGTGAAGTCTGACCTTTTCGCCGAGGTCAGCCCGTCACTGGAGGGGTCTCGTTACCTGTAGATCCGGGACCCTCCATTAATAGCGGCTGAAGGCTCCCGTAGGGGTTTAGTTGGTATTGCTACCCAATGGCCGAGTCCAACGTAGGTCTGGGGGTCTACCCATTCCCCTTCGTCACGTTAGTGTAGATAATACCTACGACTGATGATAAATATCACTTTAATAAATTAATTTAAGATTTTCGGCAATACATACATAAATATTTTATTTGTACGGATATATTTTAAATTAAAACTAATGACTAATTCTCAGACTACACCAATACGATATCAACAGTAATGTTATGGTACCAGTATCAGGAACTGTTTTGTGAATATCTATCAGGGGATTATATTGACAGCGTAGGCCTTACAAGTCGTAGCCTTTTGCCCCCGTACAGAGCGCCATCCTTCCCCCTCGGGAATAGCTACCATTTTACGGTGGTATCATGTGAGTGAGAGGTAGCGCCGGCCTAATTCGGATGCCATGCAATATGACACTTCTTCTTACAAGTTAACAAAGACTATTATCTACTCATGAGACTATAGTCAGCCATGTCGAAGGTCACTTGCTGCTGTATCCGCATACGTGTTGCTCAGGAGTAACAGGAAACTCGGAGGAATTCGCGTGTCATGAGTAAATCTTGCGTAAGCTATTAGTTGTATTGTTATTTCTTCACATTAACTCAACAGCAATGACTAGATACAATACAAGTCTTATGAGTCTATAACAACATGATGCAGAATAAAAATGCAGCATTATAAATTATGTCGGTTGATATTTTATTTTCGATATTTTATAGTTTTGTTTCGTAACCAAAATTCCTATATAAGTATAATAAACTCAGATAGAAATAGGCTTACGTGGATGGGCTGGAACGCAGCAAGTGCCCTTACTATCAACCGTCGAGAGTTTGAAATAAAACAATTAACATTCATAATATACCTACAAGAAATGTTTAAAGAACTAACTTCTTCACAATAACAAGGTGATGGAACTCAAGTAGAGTTCCATCACATCATATTCGTAGGAAACATTATATTGCACAAACCTTTATGCAATATAACTTTCAAATATTTGAATTATCACCTGGCTGAGCCTATTGCTCTCCACTGTGGAACAGCGGCTTGATTGTCTTGTATTAAACTGGACACCACTATAGAGTATTGTTATATGGTATCATGTAGTCGTAACAATAATATGATCGTTCACTTGAGATAAGCCATTTTCAACAGCCAGAAGCAAATATACATATGTACCCGTATTAAAAGCTAGTGACATACTGATGGCGTATAAAGTGACAGCTGACGCTGCAGCTATGTTGCCACCTTTCATTTGTGAGTTAACCCTCTGAGGGGGAAACAATAATGGGAAAGCGCCTGCACAATAATTATACGGATGTCTATGGCCGTAAGTAATCCGTAACTGACGTTCTCGCCGGTGGGGTAATGACACTCTGTCTCCTCTCATAAATTGTTAACTTAACTAAGCCAGTTGGTGTTTCAACGAACTCCTTTCCGACTTTATGAAATTATTTGTACATATTTACAACTTTAAACACGACATTTCCAAGGTAGGCTGCGCGGAGCGCAGCTAAGGCAGTAAGTTATATGTCAATTGGAATTCTCCTATGCTTCGTGGTCACAACACCACGGTGCATGGGAGAATTAGGCCGGGGGAATCTTCTGCCTATTTTGATGACTTCCTAACCAATAGTAACGCCTCTGGTTTGCTCTTTGCCCTCATATACTATAGGAAAAGCTTTCACTGGGCCTTTATGTGTCTGGTATGTGTATACGCACCTGGTAAGTGTTTTAACCGATAAAAAAGAGGAGATACTCAAGTCAACTGTAGGTTTTCTATTAGTATCTCATGCGATTACGTCATCAATTGTGGACTGATTTCCAAAAACGTGTTCTTTAATCATCAACATCATCATTATTAACTTTCATCGGTCCTTTCAATGTCTTTCAATGAACGCCAAGACGACTGATCTGCTACTCACATCCATCCCGGCTACTGCACGAAGATCGTCTTCCCATCTAGTAAACAGTCGACCAACACTTCGTTTTCCTAAACGCGGCCTCCACTCCAAAATCTTACTGCCTCATCTGCCATCATGTTTCGGCCCCGTGGGTCGTCACGGGGCGAACGCATTGGTTGAAGGCTTTTTTCTTCAAGCTCTGCGGTATAGGCGACGTGAGAATGTGACGAAGCTTCTGGAATGCTGCCCAACCCAAGTGAGACAACCCGGTAGAGATATTACCGGCTTACTTCTCGGAGTCTGTGTCTACTTAATTAAAATAGTTGTATTCGTCTGCGACTCCGAGAATAGCACCATCGACGTTGACCGGCCTAGGGAGAAAGTGTTCGTTGAATATGACTTTTGTCTTGTCCAAGTTTTTCCATTCCATATGTCCACTTAACATTTCCTGCAAGGTCTCCAACGGTTCGGCTAACACAACGATATCGGTTTTTTATACGAAAGGGTATACTCCCGCGCTACCACGGGACTACTCCCGTGGACGTCTCGTCAGGAAATGATGATCGAATTTCGGAGAGAAGGGGCAAACCGAGGTTACCGCTCAAATTTTATATGCACACATGTGTTTTTTATATAAATTGCTAATGGTATTTGATGATATTTATATGTGTGTGTATGGAAATGACTAATAAAATCATATGAGCACGTTTAAACGGACGGTGAAGAGGTATATAGTTTACATATGGCTCATAGAGGGGATAACAAATAGCATAGTCAAAGTCAAGTTCATTTGAATATAACGTTACAAGAAAGTGACTAAAATATTATCTATTTGAGTACCGCCGCATGTGGAGGCAAGCAATTGTAATAGAGTACGTAATGTGTGGTTTTCACCATAAAATTTTATCATAACATTACAATGTCATATATCTATGTACAATGACATGGATACTTTTTATCTATCCTAAAATGTGTTTCGATTTAATTATTGATTAATGAACGTTTTAGAATTCTACCCGTAGACTGTAGAAACAGTCGCTATACACTATATAGACACTAGGTAACTTGTGATAGTATTTACGTCTCTATGCAGTAGTCGCTACAAGTTGCTTATATGTTAACAGGGATGATGAGGGTAATTATGAAATGAATCGGAAGAAAATACCTAAATTGGCTTGTAAATTCTTGGTCTATTGTTTACGTGATCTCAAAAATAAATAAATGTTGCCTATAAATATATAGCGACGTACAATTATTTATTATCTATGTACCCACTCAAGGTTGTTTCCTATTGTGCCTGTATTTAAATATACTGAAAAACCTTGGGTTTCAACAAGGTTAAAAAGTACGTATATATTGCTGAAGTTTCTTATTGCATTTTCTTACACCAATATATATATTGAGGCAAGTTTAATTAAAGTGTTAAAACATAAATAATTTCTTGAAATGTGCCTCTGTGGTGTAACGATTCGGGTGTCGCCTGTTAAGACCGTATGCCTCGCGGGGTCCTGGGTTCCATCCCCAGGTCGGGCAACTATTATTAAAATGTTTTTCAGATTATTCTGAGCACGCATTGCATTGTCCGGTATTGGAATGTGCCCGAAGTGGCCATAGGCTTGGCACCTATGACATCATCAGCCACAGTCGTGAGTGTGCCAGTATATCTACATGATTTTCATGAGTTGTGGATCATCTCTGACTACCTCTTCGGGGATAATAGACGTGAAGGTACTTTTTTTTTATTTTCCGTAACTTTATGTTTTGTTTCACAATGGGACTTTTCACTTCAACTCCGAATGAAATATGATCATTTAGCGTTATCTATTTCCTTTGTAGCGTGGAAGGACACTCAAACCTTGTATTTTGGTTTCAATTATTTTCAAAGACATACTAACAAAGTCACTTTAGTAGTCAAAATAAGGAAAGGGAAAGTTGGAACGTCCAACTAGTTAGAACTTTATCCTACGAACGAAAAAGTGTGTGTGTGTGTGTGTGTGTGCTTGTGTATACGCGTTAGAAATTAAGTAAGTAAGTATACTTCTTAAGCGTAACAAGAGAAAAACTGAAAAGTTGAGTATAGCTAAGTTCAGGGTGTCGGTTTTGTGACGTTGTGCGCGTGCATCGTAAAAATTTACTGTCAACATATTATCTTAACGCGCCAGAAGTATAACTTCAAAAACTTGTGATTGTGAGCCGGCTGTTAGAACACGCGAGTTATGTCTCGCCTATTCTAACAGCCGCCGGCAGGCATAGGTATTGACAACAAATTACGCCTGCAATTAGTTCTCTTCTAATTGATTGTGTCTATTCATTCATTTCATTTTCTGGTTTGTTATCAGAGTACTATAATTTTATAAATAAATATTGGCTTTCTTAATATACATTTCATAGCTGCTAATTGTATGATTTACATACACATTGTATGATTAAGATTCGTTTGTTCTAGAACATAATTTAAAAAATCATCATACATGCACAAATGCATACCCCAGCTTCAAAAAAAGCAACAGTTCGATATGGAAATGGAGAGAATAACGGAGCCAACCCTACACCTACCCTATCCTACCCTCAACTACTATATGAGACAGTTTCCTTCACCGTCACACAGACTCAAATCGGCTGCAACAATATTTTAGAACTAGATGCAGACGCCTTATATATAAATAAGGCATACAACGCAAGGATGTTTATAACTTGTTAAATTATATTCAATTGTCCGATTAACACTAATTAAAGCAGTTTGCAATTGTAAAAGCCATTATAGTCGTTAGGTTTGTAATCATTTTTCATTATCTCGAAGGTGATAACTCGCACTGATCGGTGGTCTGCGGCTGTCACGATCTGAGCAAAGGTGATAAACAGATCACATGGTTTATGTGGTGTTATATCTCGAGACACGCCTCGAGATGTACCGATGACTATGAATGATGAAAATGTCACGACATTGATATGTTTTTGAAAGTACTTTGACTCTGACACTGGTGATAACTATTCGTTTAAGAGCTTGCCACTTCACAGGATTTCAATTTACTTTTCGATCGATTTAAATTTTTAGTAAAAAATTGTGAGATATATTTATTATTGAATATAAGACGACATATTATTAATAACTATTTAATAAGAAATCTTCGCTTCTACGATTAATAATTATAAGTAGAGTTTGAAAAAACTTTGTACTATAGTACCATGGAAGACAAGTTTACGTTGTGTACAATGTATCGTACTAACACAACACTAGTAGATATTATTCTATTTAGTACTTTAATGATTGGCATATGATTTCCAAATTCTGGAGTATCGAATAGTTAGCATAATATGCATTGTTAGAGTTCACTTAACTTGATAGCCTCTCCTGGTGAATGTGGCTAAC
The DNA here is from genome assembly GCA_017140195.1 of Eumaeus atala. Lineage (NCBI taxonomy): Eukaryota > Metazoa > Arthropoda > Insecta > Lepidoptera > Lycaenidae > Eumaeus > Eumaeus atala. Next base: position 297,608 of record JAFELO010000794.1, read on the forward strand.
ATTTAATTGTGTAAATTTAACCACAGTTTAGCTAAAAAGGACAAAAAATCTCATTTATGCAATTGACTGACAAGTGTATAACACGTAAATGTGCCTGTGCAGAAATGCTCTCGTGCGAATGTAGCCTAAATGCCGGTACATAATGCTAGCAGAAAATAATTATGGTGTTATTTTTATAGCATAGGAAACTAAAAACAGATAATAATTCTGTGTTAATAGCACCTTGAGAACTGCCATTTGATTTAATGTGACTGTGTTAGTATTGCGTCACGTGATCCTTCATTGGGGTTAATTTGAAGCGCGCGGTTCCGTCAAATGTTTACTAGTAATAGCATCATTGATAGTGAGTGGTATCTGTTAAAGCATCAAGCGAAAAGCACGTGCGTGCGTAATATATTTATATTATATACAGGTCTAATCTAGCCTCTAGGTGTAAACTTTAAATTTCTACACAAGTACATGTGGAATACAAAATAAAGATGTATTTAAATTATGAACCAATACGATGTACTTAAAGTTCATATGAGCTGAACAGTGCAATATTTGGGACATATTAGATACATTGTGCTATTTAATATCTCTAGGACGTAAAGAGATATAAATGTTAAAATCCATAAACTATTTTTTGTACGCTAATTTTATCAGACACTTTGCAGTTGTGTTTAATAAATATTATTGTTAAGAGAATAGTTTAAATTACAATAGTATGTGTATGAATAACGATACCGCAGTAGCCGAGCGGGAGGATCTGCCGGTGCCTCCGGTGGCTTCCAGGTGTAATTTGACAGCTTCCAAGCCGGATCTCTTATGTCTGTTTCCTCTTCCTAAAATGGGTGATGTTTTCCCACTTCGATTTTCCTGCTTTACTTTGATCTTATCACACTTTGTAATTTTTTCACTTTTGTTTCCATTGCTAGTCTGTTTGTTGCCACGGCTGCGACTCTTCATTTTATTACTTTATAACGACATAGCCCTCGCTACACTTTTTCACATTGTATCTATAGTTTGCGTAAATAAAACCGATTTTATTACGTGGCTACTGAATGCCTTTGACAGTCTATTGATAAGATATTTCACTGAAGGTGAAGTGGGAATGGTACCGATAAAAAAATACACAGTAGTCAGCTGCCTCAAGTACGTGACATTGGAGGCCCCTTACATTAGCGCCTCGACGCGACCACGTAGCCGTATACAGCCTTGAATTGACAACAAGTTGGAGGCAACGTTTCAGTGTTTACGCGGGCACTTAGTACCGCATACGAGATCATCTCTTAAATGACTGTAAAGTGTGTGCGAGCGGGCGCCAAAGTCCGCTCGAACTGCGCTCGACTGCGCGCAACGATAGAATTTTCGTTGTTTCATATCAATTAAAAGGTTCTTGTGAAATCGCCTAGTACCTACGTGTTACTATTCTATTAATTAATGCTTAAGTACGTGAATTCATAATTCTGATAATATAATTATACTTTAATACTGAAAATGCTAAGACATATTTTTACTTTTTTCGAGACATTATACTTTCTTCTTCTTTTTCTATATCAAACAAATTTTTTCTGTCCACATGTTATAAATTTTCTCAAAATCTACTGAACAGATTTTCATGGGGCTTTTACCTATGGGTACGCGATACCCGAAGAAGATTTTGGTACCTATTAATGTTGGGACCCTTTTATTTACGGGCGAAGCCGGGACGGATCTCTAGTATCATATAAAGTCTGTTTTCTCTTTAAATAAGAAGTAATGATAGTATTTAGATGATATGGTGAATTTTATCTTTACCCATAACCGCAAAGTGGAATAACGAATAACAGCTTCTTTTTTTGCCTTTTGTAAAAGATAGCGCCATGATGCATTGCATCCGAATTCCGCACAAAATGACTAAGAGGTACCTCTTACTCACATGCACCCCCTCAAAGTCACAGTTATGCTGTCACGTTTGGTGCGGTTTGTGAACTTCCGGTGGACCGTTGGAATTGAGACAGAAATGTTCGATACTCTTCTGCAAGAAACTTATGCGGATGTGTACAGACAGGCTTCAGCAGTCTTCAAATAGCTCCGGATACGCGAGTCCTGTCGTTCCACCAGCACTCGGCCTGAGGTGGACGCGGCAGGATGCGGCACGCTGCTAGACTTACTTGATCAGTAGTACCAACTACCCGTATGAACCTATGCCCCCACCAACAGTCTTGGCTTCGACTGGCTCCTCAGTTAGCCCAATCCATAAATCCCGCCACGGGTATCGCACATCCCACGAGATTTATGTATGTCTGGGTAAACGAGCAATCAAAGCCTTTTTTTATGAAAATACCTAAGATGTCGCCCTCCACCGGTATCATTTGGGCGAGACATTACCACTCCGGTGCTGGGGCCGGTCCAATTCCGTTGTAACTCAGCATAGCACTACCTCTTACGAACATTACATTTGTTACAGGTAAATATGTAAATATAAAACCCTGACGCGACACCATTCTAGTGCAGCCTTTTGTATGTTGAAACTATTGTACTTTAACAAATCGTAAAGTAAATGCAAAATCAGACGGGGAGACAAAGGACAGAATAATAAAACTTATTATATTACTAATAAAGTATACTTTATTAGATATACATAGGGCTGGCCTAAAGACAACATTTTTACTATACCTACTCTGAAGATAATTGCTCACAAGTAACTTTACGAAAATTGAACATATGTGTTTAAACTGTAGAGTAACCTGTAGTACAATTCGCAAAATGTTATTCCGACTCGAGAAGGATGCATTTGTAGGGTATAAATGCGGTTTGTATAACACAGCACATTTTCACGCCAGCTGCCATCTAATAAGGACAATGAAGATAGAAACCTTATATACCTGCCTTGGTTCCTCCACATTCATGACAAACTTGTAAACTCTGTCATATAATAATATCCTATGTATGTCTATGCGCCAGCCGGTATATTATATAGTTTGTGCCTGTTTATAGTAATTAAAGTATGCTTTTGACTTATTCTGTTAAAGTAACTAATATAAGGTACACGCACGCACGCACGCACGCACGTACGCACGCACGCACACACAAACACACACACAAAACAGGCAGTATCTAAAATGTATTCAAAATAAACAGTAAATCTATATACATAACTTAGAGACAAATTTAAGGAAATACTGATTTCCTTAAATTTGACTCTTAGTTATGTATATAGAGGCCTGCTTGCTGAATGTAGATGGAAAGAATAGCTCGTAGTTAATTTATTAAAATTTTGTATTATTTTATCATAATTTTTTGGCGATTACGATTGGATTTGTAAGTAATTATTTATACATTAATGAAGGTAAATTATCAGGAAAAATATATTAGTAAAGTTTTTTTAAAGATAAGATCATAAAAATTTTATAACATGGCTTTTCTATTAGATGGTGTTCCGTCGTAGCATCGCAGTCTATTTTCTGCCTAAACCTTCTCTTTACAGTAATGTCGTCAGGTAAAGTTATTATTTCAGTTTAATTATGGAATTATGGATGACGATACGTTCTTTAATATGTGTAAAGTTGAGAGGCAAGAGTGCAGTAGTATTTTGTCGTTAAGATTGATTCTACCAATTTAAGTTAATTTAAGAATTAAGTACTATTGCATTGATATTATATTTTTATTTAATGTAGAGATTCTCACTCACAAACCGTGAAAACAAAACATGACTCTATAACCCTCATTTACAACTTGACACCGGTGTTATGGCGGAGGTCCTTGGTCGTGAGATCTATTTTTTAGTATTGGAGGGCAAACGAGTAATCATAGCCATTAAACAACTAGCGACGCCCATAAATATCCACATAATATTTTTTCGTCGAACCTGGCGACGATGCACCTGGCAGGAGTCGGAAATTGTTCACACTATTTCTTATTCAGACATTCTTTACGAACGGTCGTTAAAAAAGTGGTATCCTTTTAATACCGCCTACCGATGCCCATGAACATCCACATAACTACTATGGCGATGCGTTGCCGGCCTTCCACCCCCACCC
>JAFELO010000794.1:306082-336952 GCA_017140195.1 Eumaeus atala
CCCCCGATATGTTCCCGTAACAAAAAACGAAAACAGGACCACAACAACAAGAAAAAAACGAAAACAACGAAAATGATTCCCGCAGAAATTTCACCAAATTGAAATTCGATGTAAACAACGTACGGAAAAAACTACACACATCCGACATGAACGAAAAAACAATCACGAAACGCAAACAAAAAAGACGCCATAAGCAAGTCACCACTGCTACGGGACCGAACGGTCAGACCAGGACAAGTCTATATGTCGATATTTCTAGTGCAGGAGCTGAGCTACAAAAATACGAATATCTCGGAAACTCGACTTCGTACCAGCAAAATTTTTGTACCCAAAAATCAGTTACCGCCACTACACTATGCTCCCATAATCCCAGCACCAAGAGCACCAAGTATACGCCCAGTACTGGAAAAACAGAGTCAACCTAACCTAATATATAAGTTAACCTTTCCTATCACTAAGAGATTATTTCAGATAATGTAGTGTATGCACGTATAGGCTGGAAAGAATCGGAATAGACACAAACTGAATGTACCAGTGATGACTAAGCAAAGTGAGTAATTCGTTTCAGGGGTAATGTATACGTCTACACAATGGGATCCCAGAAAACGTTCTAAGTATTTCAATGAGTATAATTAAAAACACTTTGAAAGAACGCTTGTGTGGTAAAGGATACTATAAGTTAAAAGGTTACTATAAACCTAAATCAACGGTCCCGCTGAGTTTGTTTCGCCGGTTCTCCTCAGGTTAGCGTTAGGGTTGAACCAGTAAAAGGTGAAGTAACGGCATTCAAAAAAGGATTTGTGAAATCCTATTTCGAATAAAATATTTTTATTTTGCTTTTAACCGCCTTTGCTCTAAGACAATTTGAAATTTATCTAGGAATTACGTTACCGTAGAGCAGGATGAGGGTATAACATTCTCATTACGCTCTCCAGCTTCAGAAGTACGGTTTCGGATAAAGAGTGGACTTGCTCTTTTCCACTACCCACTGGGGACAGCGACGGCCCTTTGGAGTACTTTGGCTCCCTTTTTGGGAACGTTCCTAATGTACAGTGTGTTATCGTCCGCGAACATCGCCAGGTGTACGTCGCTGGTGTACAGATGATCTCGCCCGAACAATCATGTCTATTCTTAGAATATCTATAAGGACAAGGAGGAGGACCGAAGTTTGGCCACTTTAAGTATATATACTTACATAGAACAAGATTAGCTTCTCCACTTTAACACTAAGGTGCTTTAAGCATTAAAACATAAAAATATAATAAATTATTTGTCTCCAATTGCAGATAGTGCAATATTTATTTTGTTTTCATAATAATTTTAATTTGTGTAATTTAAATGTTGTCTACAACAAGAAAGTACTTAAAATTTCTTTGATGGCTTTATAATTTATTGCTTAAATTGTAAGTAGTGCTCGCTCTTACTGGAGTTCTACTTTTTTACCAGGAATGATTTCCGGTTTTACGCCAATTGTGTTAATAATAATATCTGTATATAACAGATACTATATTCACATACATAAAACAATTAAAGTATTAAGCTGACCTAGATATATAAAAGTCGAATTTTTGTAACATTAACGTCTCATTATGCAGTCAATTTATCCACCTTTACAGCCTGCAATGCATTCTCCATCATCATTCGGTAGTGACACGTTGCGATTAACATGCGTTTCTTTACACATTCTTGTGGTGAGTTCGATCGCCATTAAAAAAATGGTTACCGATTTTGATAAATCGGTTGTATGCTTACATATCTTCATTGTATTTCTAAAGCCTCACAATCTCACTAAAGCATTCGTCTGTAGATTTCCGTTTCGTAAATTCGGCATCTGTAAATAGGAAGATCTATTTGTAAAAATACTCGGAATTCATTGATGCACGGGGCCAATAAATAGTCCATCCAATGTAATGAATACCATATTGGAATTGATAAAGTTTATCCTTTAGTGAGGTGTTAAAAAGTGCGTTTGTGTAAGGAAGAGTTTATAAAAGTTACAGAACTAGGTCTTTGTGATAGTAATGGTAACTGTTGATATGAATCGTTTTATTTGTGCTTGGTGTTCCAAGTGCAATAAAGAGCGTAATTTGTTAACAGAACATAATTGTTGTGTATTATTTTTTCATGTGTCTATTTTTGTAGTAACATGTGGATTAAATTGATACTTTAATAATCATCTTCTATTGCCCATGGGCGTCGGTAGCGATCAAAGGGCCCCGATTGATCGTTTGCCCTCTTATGCTATAAAAAAACCTTCTAATAAGACTATCAGCAGATAGAACTGTCAACTACAATAAATTATAATTCATTTGTCAGATTCTTTTAAACGAACTGTGAAACCGAAATTCGTAATCAATTTTGTTAAATTACGTAATGTGTTCATTATAGTAGACATCATTGGGACTTTAAATGCAACCTGTGAAACCAGCCCGTAAATATTTTGGGTGTTCAGAGACGTCGTGAGTACAAAGCCGTTAAGCGGGATATAATAATGTGGTAGTGATTATTGCTGGTGGTAGTAACCTGTGCATGCTGCGATATGACGGAAGTTCGTTGACAAACAACCAACACGAGCGGGATGGCAACTGATACACAACAACATGCAGTTATGATTCTCGTTCCTACCAAGATTTTGGAATGTTTTTGTTTTACATCATTATCAGTGATTATCGGTTCACTGCTGGAAATACACAGTCAATGAAAGCCAAGACGACCGATATCCTCCGCTCCATCCCGGACCGGCTACTGCACGAAGATTTTCTTCCCACCTGGTGAATGGTTGTTTCAACTTTTCAACAAACACTCATCATCAGTCATCAGTCGAAAATTAAGTGGCCATGTTTCGGCCCCGTAGGTCATCACGGGGAAAATGTATTGGTTGAAGACTCTCGTCTTCAAGCTCTGCGGTATGGGCGACGTGAGAATGTGACGAAGCTTCAGGAATGCTCCCCAACCCAACTGAATCCTTCTATAGGCTACCTTCTCGAAATTATATCCACCTAATTACTTACGACTTCGAGGATAACAGTATCGACGTTGGCCGGCCTAGTGAGAAGGTGTTCGTTGAACATGACCTTTGTCTTATCCAAGTTCATCCTAAGGCTAGTATGTCGGGAGGATTCATTTAGGCAGTGCAACATTTCCAGCAAGCTCTCCAACGATTCAGCCAACACAACGATATCGTCGGCAAAACGAAGATGTGAGAGGTTCTCGCCGTTAATATTTATGCCGCATTCTGCTCAGTTTAAAGTCTTAAAGACGTCCTCCAAAGCATTAATGAATAGTTTTGAGGAAATAACATCCCCCTGTTGCACTCCTCGATGTAATTGGATTGGCCTTGTTTGACCTTCCGGTATCAGAGCGGACAGACAAACAATACAAGCAGCGTCATACAATGTTCTCGGTACTTCGGTGTATCGCCAATCGACTGACGTCGCTGTAAAGCATTCAGAACAGCCCAGGTTTCGATAGAGTCAAAAGCTTTTTAATAGTCCATGTGTCTTTTGTACTACTTGCCCTATGGTGAAAATGTGGTCCATGGTACCAAATTCTCTGCAAAATCCAGCCCGCTTCGGTGGCTGGAATTCGTCAAGCTTCGTGTTGAGAAGACTATTGAGAACAACTTATAAATATGGTTAAGAAGTGATCTGTAATTTTGAATAAATGATTCTTAAAAAACAAAACAACGTCACTTCCAAGACATGCCTTGGGAGGTACGCCCCGGTGAATTACAAAATTAAAAATCTTTTTTAGCTCTCCTTAAATACAGGTTCGCCTCCTGCTCTAACAAGCTCAACTGTAATTCCATCCCTCTCCGGAACTTTCCCACCTTTATGCTGCGCAAGAGCCAGACTAATCTCACTCAAGCTGACGTCCGCCAGAACGCCTGACAAAGGTCGTGTCATGTTTGCACGCGGATCCTTGTTTAGGATATCGGGATGAGCAGCGTGCGACGTATACAACTTGCTATAGAGAGCTTTGATCTCAGATAAGATCCCAGGCTTAGAAAAAACGGTAACCCCAGAATCAGTCCTAACCTACGTCAGATGACTCTTTCCAAGCTTCTCCACGAAAACCTTCGACCCTCTATTCTCCTCAATCGCTTCAGTAACCCGTTGCGTATTTGAGCTACGAAGGTCTCCACGTAGTTTGTGGACTCGCTTTGGAAGAACCTTGACATCTGCAGACGTAACGTCTTCGTGTGCCCTGCGTTCCCTCATAAGTCCAAGCGTCTGAGAGTTTAGCTTTCCTGCTCTTATATTTACTCCTAAAATATTCATTATCCACGTCCCGCATGCGACCAATCACACCATGGCCTCGTCAATTGCCATTGTAGTTTCCGACATATCTAGGGCATTGAGCCGATTTTTTATATACACTTAGATTTTTTCGGTACCTACTATGTTTCGTCAGAAGTTAGGTCGGAATGTCGAAAGCCTATGTTCAGAGAGCATCTAATCAATCGGTGATCACTTCCGGTCTCAAACCTGTTGAACACGGAAACATCCCTAAGCCTTCGTTCCGTTATAACAAAGTCAATCTCGTTCTTTGGCATAGTATGCCATGTTCATTTCCTATGGAGCTTCTTCTTAAAATAGGAGTTCATTAAGAAGAAACGCTCCTTCTCGAGGAAGTTTACCAGAATTCGCCCTGCGATTTCGACTTCCGACTCCATATGGTCCCAGACTCGATTCGATACCATTTCGTACTCCCACCTCGGCATTAAAGACCCCCATAACGACATTGAAGTGGGCCTTACAGGTCTTATGTAAGAATTTTTAGAATTCCTCATAGGTTATCGGAATGTGACGATGTTGGTGCGTATACTCATATCACTTCTCCTATATATATCGTATACCTCATAGCGAGTTTAAGTATAGGATACGCCACCTTACCCGGCACACTAGAGATTTCGGCGATGTTGCCTACGAGGGACTTATCCACTATAATGGAAGTAGAATAGTTGTCCCGATGGGAGAGTTATGGTGACCTAGACTTGTCTTTGGACTTCGCATAGCCCCAGAATGTGCCATCGGATTTTTCCCAGTTCCACCTCTAGCTCAACCGAGTGTTTATCCAGTCTGAGCGTACGTCCGTTATACGTAGCCGGGTCAAATCGGTGGTAACGATCCGTATCCCGGACATTCTTAGTACTTACGGTGGAACCATTAACCTGGCCGCTATCGTGGCCAGGACTAATGGAACTACCGTGAACTACGGGAAGAATTTTACTGCTGTCGTCCATTGGAGGTTAATGCTCATTATTGCCACGCTAAGCAGGCGGATTGGCAATCGCAGATTAGGTTTCGGACCGGCGCCACTGTTGCCTGTCGCTGAACCGATTGATGGTACCTCCATCTTTAGGCTCGAGCGCTGTCCGGCGCTCCCGTCTATTTCACTCTCACTATGGAACAGGTGCCAATTGACGACTCTTACGTCACGTTGACTTGGATTGAGGGTGAGGGTATTCTTAGGCCTCCTCTTGTTTCGTATTGCATGTATTCCTTCAGATACCATTAAGATAGCTTATATTAAAAAGGAAAAAAACTTTTCAAGATATGTTCGATATTTTTAGAACCAAAATTCATATAATGTTTTTGTTAACTTACTGTTTTCACAATCCTGTGTTTTATCACTTTCTCTGTTTCCTATGAGCGTCGGTCCCAAGTGATTTGTAAGCAGGAAGACAATCGGTGTAGTGATAAGAATCGCTTGCACCAGTAACCTCATCATATGTTCCGCGTACAAAGTTTCTTCACCCGTGGTAGTTCCATTTTTCGTTTGTTGTGTAACGTTCCATTGGATATCAATTGATTGATCGACGAATAAATTTATGTTAGCTTGTAAAAGATTTGTATCCATAATCTCTTCTATTACATGTCAAGTTTATTAGTGAGTAGAGATTGGATATTCCCCAACGTTAATATTAATCTCATATTCGATCCTATGTAACAGATCATACCTTCGCCTATAGACTATAACTCTATAGGTACATATTGTATTATCACGGATGACGAAATTTATTAGGGCAACCGTGTTAAGGTCCATATCTTGTAAGTTTCAGCTTGGCTAAACGTTATAATGCCTTGTAAGGACGTCGTAAATACATTAAATGTCTTACTTGTTCGAGTGTATCCCTAATACAATAAACTGAGATTGAGAGAACACACAATTTTTAATTATTCACATTATTTTCTAGTTAATTCTTAATGATTAACATGTATAAAACACATATTGCTTAAATGTGTATATAAAACAGTTGTCACTCATATGTCCACACACCCCATTAAATAATAACAATAATTATTTAATAATAATTATTATTTAATACCCCACCCAGGAAACAAAAAAGAACAAGTTGTCACTCATATGTAAGCTATTAATAACAACAATAAAAAAACCACAATACCTCTACAATTGATTTTGGTATCCACGTGTAGCAAACAAATATCTTCTCTCTGGATATGAGGTTCCAGCACATTAATGCAGCCGCCATCAGTCTTACGGACACGCTAACGAGGAGTATCCCTAATCCTAAGTCTACGTCTCTGTGATGAAGTTGTGTATCTGTAGTTTGAGAAAATCATCATTTGCGTATTATCCAATCCAGCGTTACGCTGTCACGTGTTTACTACAAGTTTTATACATACAGTAATTATATTGACCACAAACTCTTCTTTCATAAGCAGAGCATGACAAAATTTATACACTTTATTAAAAAAATCAGCGATTTAGCTTTTGACCACTATATAACCGCTATGTAAAAAAATATTTGAAATAGGTCACATAGATAGTAATTATCACATTGAGCCGATGCTTTAGAAGTAGATACCAGTTGATAATTTAGCTAAACCCTCATTCTTAATAGGCGTCAATACGACATCTACTTTGTAGTATCTAGGTAAACGAAATTACAAATCGGTTTCTTCATATAGTGTATACTACATATTCTTGGCGACTGATCACCCAACTACCGAAATTCTATCCCAATAAAAAAATATTAAAAGATTTTCGTAAAGAAATACTTAAAAGTTCAATTATTGTTTTTTCACGGAAAATCCAAAATGAACACCTGCTCACAAATTCGGGGTTCGAGGGCAGGTAGTCTCCAACACTGACGGACTAAAAAGCTATGCCGTTTCTGCATGACGTTCGGTGGCGGCAGTACGGGGAGCCTGATATCATTCTACCGCGTTTCTGCTGTTGGCGGCGCACAACGATAAAATCTCCTGCACTGCAAGACATCCTCTTCTAGGTCTTTATGCTCAGGATTGGTCTCCCGACTCCATCGACGACTCACATGGTTAGGACGGCAGTCCGCACGCGTCTTGTTCTAGCGGTATCAGAGGCCTCTTCCATGCTTTTTAACAACTCTCTCTCTCCCTTGCTTTGCTTTTGCTTCCTTCTTCGAAGTTATTATCTCGCAAAAATTATGATCTCCAGCAAGGAAGTTTCGCTATCGATCATGGACTTGCTGATAGATGGCAGTGATAGATTCGGCCCCGTTTCTACACACAGAAGCATCCTCTGATCTGCCCATGCTGGGCAGTCTGGCATTATCCGCCTCGGCTCCACAGTGATGATACTCAGGTGTCGGTTCAGCGCCTTCTAATTCGCACAGGTACTTGGCCAAAACAACGATGTTCCCTTAATACCTGTGTGAGGCAAAAAGTACGGAGGCCGTTACGCCGGTTTTTAAGGGATAGTTAATCCCTTAAAAACTGGCCGAATTTCTGATATTGTCCGGTGACCCGGCGCATCTAAGCATTTTCTCCAGCGCCTTAACATTCGGCCGCTAACTCGACGTTTCCAGCGCCGTATATTTTCATTAGAAGGATTGACGCCCAATTCTGTCGTCTGCACAATCTTTAAATGGAGACTCGCTAAAGCTTCAGCGGCTGTATCCCAGGTTGGAATGCCGCGAGCACACGTGGCGCCTCAGATGACGTCGTGTGATATCTTCGTATAGCTCTGATGAGCATGATCCACTGCGGTTGCCACAGATGGGCCTTATTTGGACCCGTCGGTGCATTAAACTATAAAGGCCATTGATTTGATTACTGTCATGTACAACCGCCTACAACCTATCCCTATATATTTCGGAGAAGGCGACTTACGCGTCAGCAACTCTCACAATTTACACACTTATGACCCGGACGCTGAAAGTGTTCTTCAAACGTCCGACTGCAATGCAAGCATAAGGCGTGGATTTTATTAAGTGCCACTTGCAGTCCCAAACGTCGCACTTTCGCTACTACTTGCGCGACACCTGCTACGGCGAGAGTAGATCCACGGGCCGTCATCATGATGTCATCAGCGTAACAAATTACACCTATGCATGACAAACTTACACCAAGGAGAACCTAATCGAACCCAACATTCTATAGCAGGGGACCAAGAAATGATCACTGCGGAACACCGCAGTACATCTCCCGTTTACGCCATCTAACTGTGTGGGAAATGATACTGCCCGCCCACAAAGGTACGCCGAGATCAACCGATGTTAATTATGAGACCTTATGGAACTTTAGCACCTCTAGTATTGTATAGCAAAGGGCTGTGTAATAAGTGCGTTAGCTATGACCGACGATACTGCCAATAGAACACCTCCTTTACCCACATTCTTCTTGGCAAGAGCTTTCCCTCGAGCGATAGCGCTGATAGTACAATCCTGTAGAAATCGATAGAAATATACTTTACCGGAAGTCATAGTGGAAATCACCAAGGCTCGGTCCCGTTTCTTCTAAGTGACGCGCAATACGGACTGACACTACGCGTTCTAGCATTTGCTCATCTCACCAAACAAGAGAATCGGTCGGTATACCGTCGGTGACTTAAGCAACACCCAGGGAAACACCCGCAACCAGCACCAGTCCAGCCTGTATTAAATAAATGTATTTATGTAAATTTAAATAATGTCCTTTCTTTTTTACCACAGTTAGTAAATATGCGTTTCAATGGCACATTATATTTTTCTACTAACGTTTAGGAATTGTAATTCTAAAGAAAGATCTTGGATACCCTTAAGATAGTTAAATATACAATTGCATATTTAAGTATCTCTTATATCTATCATTATATTGCTATCATGTTTTTATGTCGTATTCTAGTGAGTCCTATCCAAGTGTCGCATTTAGAGAAGGCGTTGAAGGAGGGCAACGCTCTACTTTTTTGCGAATATTAATGAATATTTGTCTCAAAAAGACGCCGATTAGTTAGTTTTTATACTATAGGGATACAAACGCATGAAAGTTTTTAGTGGCCACCTCCGCTCATAAACATCCGCATGTTATGTAAATGCATTGTCCACCTTTCCTACTCCTCTTCGACTGGCAATTTGCCCCTTTCCGCTTCCAAAAATATCCAACTTATATAGATAAGTGCTAGAGCCGTCGCTTGCCTCCTCAGCCACTGTATTTGGATATGACGATATGTAATCATACTGTACACCGCGGAGAAGGTCCGGTAGAGACTTTAGAAATTTCTTTAATGATTTAATAACGAATCACAACAACTGTCGTGCAAAGTATTTTGCTAAAATAGAATTTAAACGTTAGCAATGAATTGTACAGGTAATGTATACCAGTCCCTTGATATCTTAGGTTTATGCGAATGTCACGTTGCGCGACCATGTTTGCGGTAAAGTTTATGAATCGTCGGGCTACTTAAATAATTAAATAAACCACGATATAATTCGTAAAATTGTTTTTTGTAATGTATACCAGTCAAAATTTTACCCTAACGAAGAACGGCAAATGTGCAATAATATTCGCAAAAAGTATTAAATAAATAACATCACAATCTTGTGCCCCTGTACTGCTGTGTAAGTTAGACTACAAGATTCGACGTAGATAAGTATTTCAACACGGGAAACTAGTTAAGTTCGAGTAAATCAAAAAGCTTACTTTATTTGTCAATAGCTGCCGAAAATACCTATGTAAATTCCTGAATTCTGTAAGCTTCGACAGTAATTTCGTTAATTGGTTGAATACATGACTACATTTTATTTATTAGCAGGATTAAATTAGATAGGACAGTACACTGATAACATGCTTGTCTGAAACTTGATGTGTGGGAAAAATACCTGAAAGTTGAATGTAGTTCAACGAGATATGTGGGCTGTTTCTTTATCCGCTAGAGAACCAGTCATCCGATATCCTCCGACGAATAGGCTCGTTGTAGTGGCAGTGGGTTGGTCATATTGTTTCTGTCATTTCTACGTGTGGAAAAGAGATCATGATGGTGGTGCAGCAGTAATTAGTGTTGCTTATCATGCTGACCTAATGCTAGGTGCTGTGTCAGTATTATCTCGCGTAGATACCAATTGACAGGCAATACGTTATGTTGGAAGATTCTAATACGAGATACAGGTAATGTAACGATCACTTACTTTATAGTTCAATGCATATCTAAACTAATATAAAAAAAAATCTATTATGCCAATAATATATTACAAAAGGCTATGTTATAGCGAACTCGAGCCACTCTATTAGTCAAAGATATAAACGAGTGGCAATTATATTTTGCTACTTAAACATTTTATAAAAAAGTATATCTGTCATTTTTTACTGTTAGATTGAAGGTGTGCTCTGTGTCGAATATATGTCGACTTTTTCCTTTTCTCTACGGGGCGGACGGAACTATTTCTTAAAAAGTGTTAATTAAATAGTTTGTTCTTTTCCGTCCGGGAGAGACTATATTTTCGTATCACGATCCACGAAATATTTCATATACAAGGAGCTCTACTGCTTTTTCTTCTTCCCTTTTAAATTTGGATTTAATATGAAGATATAATGTCAGCATTACCTTCTACTATTGGATATAAGAAATGACGAACAATCCGCAAACAGACGGTGGATTGATAATTATATATAGAAAGGATACCTCCTGGTTGCTGCAGGGAGTCTCGGGCAGCTGCCAGAGCATACCTTCACTTTTTACTGACCCTTATTAAAAACTGTATTGATTCTATTGTTTGTTCTTGTAGTATCCTAAAACTATTCCTAATTGTGAATGTGGAGAGACAATGATTGAACAAATGTATTTCAAAGGCTGACTAAACCTCTAATAGTCCTTTAGCCCCAATTATTAGTTATTTCTTTTATACAATTAAAATAGTATCAAACGGAGCAGAAGTTGTCTCGTTGGTGTACAGCCTAATTTAACTACAGAGGTGAAAGACTTGGTAGGCGGTGGGTGGAATGTATACCTTTTACATTAAGGGGAAGAAGGTTACAGGTAAGGAGGGCGTTGCCCACTATAAGGATCAAAAGGAACTATAAGGAGGAGTAAATACTAATATATAACAGGCACTGCATGACACTCGCCCCAAATCCATGGAAAACCTAGCATTAAATGTGTACAAGTTGCTAATACTACAACTTCTACTGTCCACGGTGTTGCGCCCAGAAACAAAACTCGCTGCCAGTTATTTTTGATGTAGTCCCGGATCTATGACAACGATCCCTTTCCCGTTGCTATAATAAATATTATAATATAATGAAAAGGATGTAAATTACGAAGTTGTCAATCACCAATGTTAAAATGGTCCTCGTGGTCAAAGGGTATTTAAAAAATATGTAAGTTGAGACGCCTGCGGGACGTAAAAAAGACAAGTTATAACTGATTATAAATAAAAACCTGACCAAGAGCAAGTCAGACTATGAAAGACATCAGACAGAAGCAAACGGAAAGGTCATATCTCTAGCATCCTTTTTTTACCCTACGTAGTCTAATAATAAAAAAAAGTAATTGTAAAACTTTCTTAAAACCATAATAATCAATACCATTTAGAAAAACTTATACCGGCATAAAGTGACAGCGTCGTTCGTGCGGTTTGTGAGTGGTTGGTGGCCCATTGGGGGCGATGATGGGAGGGCAATACATCCGCGTAACAATCGAATGTCCACGGGCCTCGTTAGTCATCAAAATGCTCTGATTGCTCGTTTGCCCCCGAATACTATAAAAAAGACATCCAATGTCACCCGGTCACTCTTGATTTTTTTTCATCCCCCCGTTAACATTGTAACAAAATATGCATGTATACCTCAGTTACCTAATACATCATTTCAAATTCATCGGTCTACTGCATTATGTCACATTCATGAATATCTATAAAATGTTTTTTAAAATATACCTTAGTATATGATAGCATAAAAATTAGATATTGCTGGCGATTAATGTAAGTTCGGAGTATTAAACATACTAGGATAACTAAATAGGAATTCAATATGTGACGATCACACATGTAAGATACATGAAGCAGGCATGTCCAACTCAACAACTTAAGGTATTATTATAAGCGGTACCGCTGGTAAGTACAGGTGTAGTAACCTTTATTACTGTTAAATAAAATACGCACGCACATTACCTTAAAACGAGTCAATTTGCATGTGATCCCGCACATCGAGAAATCCAAAATGTCGTGCAAGTATGCCTGTGATGAGAGCGACAAGGAGAGGTGGTAATGTTGTTACTTCTTGAAGGATCAGGCCGCTGCCCCAAGCAATTACCGCCACTAGTACTAATCGAAACCATTTTCCTTTCCAACGCCATTCTTCTCCAAATGAACACCATAGTAAGAACCATGTCATGGTACCTATTATGTGAATTACAGTTGAGTAAATTTTTTGTTAACATTTGTAATACAAGTTTACATTTATTTTTCATTTGTTATATTTTTACTTATTTGATACTCAACGGATTATCATAATCCTATAGCAAGGTATGTAAAAAGCTATCTTCATCCCGAAGTTAATACCACAACATAGAGATAAAATATTTTTGATGATAGTTTGTCAATCCAGGTCGGCGTACATACCTGAATAAATTGCAATAAGATTCTTACAATTGGAACAAGAAGACTTGTCGATTCAGGAAGAAAATATTACGGTACCTCACAAAAGTACCTCGACCTTTATTTTATTTGCAAAATAACCGTAAATAATACATTCTTTATAAAATTCATATTAGAATCATAACAAATGTATAAGGTTGTTATTCTGTTTTGGATTAACAGCACTTATTGGTGATCTAAATTAAAAAAGTTAAAACACTCTTATTTTTGTATAATTGAATAATAAATTATAAATCAAAGAGCAAACTAACGTAAAAAAAGTAATTTTGTTAATTGCTTTATTTTAATAATTTTCCATAAAATATATACCACTCAAAACAAAATAAGGGCCACTAAGATTTTTTGATGTATCATGAAAATAATAAAGACATTAACTTGTTTAGCTTATGTAACTACAAAATAATGTTATTGATTATAACATAGGCTAACAATTGCTTAAAATAATGATCATGAATTGTTTTTTTTATGTTCATAATAAATTTGGCCATTTTGAATGAAAAACATGAACAAAAGAAATCACCGGAAAAAGACAAACTACTGTTCTTGTCACTTTTGTTTCTTCTTTTTAACAACGGGTATGTCCTTCTCTCTTAGTAATACACTCCAGAAGTCTCTTGTGCATACTCTGGATTAAATTCCTGACGTTTTTATCTGGAATCTCCTCCCAGGCATCTTTTAAAACGTCAATCAGCTGCTGTTGGTTGTAGACCTATGTTGGTTGCTACCCAATGGCCGAGTGCATTGGGTAGCAATACCGACTAAACCCCTACGGGTGCCTTCAGTCGCTATTAGTGGAGGGTCGCGGATCTGCATGCAACAGCGACAGGCTGGCCTCGGCGAAAAGGCCAGACTTCACCTCCTCGGAGACTATCCGGCTACACTATGACAGTCCCCACGACGCCGTGTCTTTTGAAGTGGACGGGGTTCTCATCCCGGCCTGACACGAAACACAGGGGTACTACTGAAGGCGCTGCAGATAGCGCCTCCTTCGTACTGTTATGTTCAGAGGTCGGAGGCTTTAATGCTGAATACGCCTGATTATGGCCCATCAGCATTACACTCTCGGAACCTGAGCATTACTCTTATTCCGGCAGCTCACTCTTTATCCACACATCAGACCTGACGGTCGCGTACAATTTCTACATCTATTTGTCAAAAGTTAATAATAATATTCTACTATTTGTTCTACCAGTAATAAAATTTTTTTTTTAGAAAGATTTTCCATTAAATCCATATAACATTCGGTGGCAGCGGTGGGATCGGAAAATCCCCAGTGCCGCGGAAAAACTGCTACAGACCACGCACATTTTACCAAAACTGTGAAAATCCGTGAACTTAAAGAAAAAATGAGAAGAAGAGGTGTAGTGAAGACTCAATGATTGTGAAAATTCAAAACCTATGAACATTAAGCTTACAACGTAAATACCATTATCAACGTGGACATTATTCAGTGCATCTTCATCATCCTGCTACCGACGGCTTGGCTCTTGCCAGGGTATCTCTCAACCAACCAATCTGCCACTCAAAGCAGAATAGTACTCTACAACCAGCTACTCGAAGCCAGCTACCGCATCTACCATAAAAAGTAGGCAGCAACCTTCACATCGTGTCCTGAGAAACCCGAAACCGGCATGCGAAAAGTTATCACCGTGCTTATCTGCGTACTGTGAATCCTTAGTCATTGTTATAAATCAGGGTTGTATAACACATTGTTTTAATTTTAACATTTTATTCTATATCGATGGCGAAATCATAAAAATTACAATTAGATATTCAAATGTCGGATAGCTCTAAACCACCGACTCCAGTTCCTGCACCTACACCTACACGTGCGATAAAGCCGTCGCCCTTAATAGTCGAAATGGACCATTGTTTAAATTGAGAACACATTGTTTCAATTTATTAAACCCTTCGATGGAAGTTGGGACACCCTTAATTCATTTTTAGTTAATTGTTATAACGCCTATGAACTTGCCAGTGAGATACAAAATTCTATCTAAATACATAATTAGCCAACTGAGCGGTAAAGCGAAAGTAGCCTGCTCAATCAAAGAATTCCCGAACTGGGACCAGTTAAAAGACTTTCTAAAGAACCAATTCAGTAACCGCAAATACTATGCCCACTTACTCACAGAATTACAGGAGAGTAAACAAGGGGCATTAGACAGTGTCAGCCAATTTGCTCCTCGAGCTGAAACAGTGTTGTCACAGTTGTTAGTAGAGGTGTCAACATCCACATCTAAAGCTAAGGAATTGCCTAGCCGCGCGGCGGTTATGGATGACTTAGCTCTCCATCATTTTCTCATGGGACTATATCCTAGAATATCAAATATTGTGAGGTGTAGGTCAATAATTCTATCATAAATAATAATTATAATAGACCGGGTCCCTCACGACCTAGCATAAATCCGGGCTTTAATACCAACACATCTACTCACAACTCAAGGCCATCTAATTCGCAAATGTCACAATCCTGTAGATACTGTAAAATGCCATGATTTTTTAAACTGTAAAAAAACGAGAGTATAATAATAATAGATTTAAGATATCACAACCCGCACAATTTAATTCTCAAACTAGATATCCTGCGAGGGTGAACTATTTAGCAGATATTCTCGAAAAAGATTATGAGCAGCAAGATGAAGCAGACATTGCAGTAGATGACAGCAATGATAATTTAAACATCTCCGTGATGGGGGAGCATCGCCGGTATGGGGGCTGACGGGCCGCGGAGCTTGTTCCGCGCCCACTTGTACAGGTTCTCCCTCTCGAGATCCCTTACGAGCTCCAGCTGGGCCTCCTTCTTGGCTCGGCAAATGGCCTGCTGCAGGATCTTCATCTTTTCGACATAGATCCTGCGCAGCCTGTCATCCCTGTCGATGTCCTGGGGGCGTCTCCACCTGCTCCGGGTGTACTGCCTCCTGGCCCCGTCCACCAATAGAGCGCCTGCCGCCTGCTGCTGGACGAACGGAAGTCGGAGACACCTCGAACCGTATGTAGCGGTGGTCCGAGAGTGTCTCCACCTCCGTCTCCACCATCCACCCCTCCACGCTGCGTGCGATGGCCGGCGTGGCGAACGTGACGTCCACCACGGAACATCCCGACCATCACACGCATGTCTGGACTGTCCCTGTATTGAGGTGGGACAGTCCGGCAACTACCGCCCACTTCTCCACCTCCCTCCCTTTCGGGTTCGTGACCGGGTTACCCCAAGGCGTGGACTTGGCATCTAACCGTTCTAAGGCTGCTTGATTGCGCTTAGGAGAGAAGTATACCCTTACGGACGCCACTTCTCCCGAACCGCTGCCACGTACTCGTGGCCCCTCGCTTTGACTACGAGGGGAGGGGTGGGCTCCAGGCCGCACCACAATTGCCACCGAGCCGTCGGTGTCCCCAGCCCAGCTTGGACTAGAGGGCACGGCGTACGGCTCGGCGACGATCGCGACGTCAATCGTCCGCTCCGCCATGGAATCCAGGAAAAGGTCCTGAGCCCTGGCAGAGTGGTTGACGTTCGCCTGGAGAACGTTGATGATAGATGGCAAGGCATTTTAGGCCATCTCTATATCCGACCCGAACGGTTCCCCCTCTGAGAGGGAGGGGGAACTTTCCCGCGCTGGACGGGGGCCTTACAGGACATGCCCCCATGACGTGGCCCACCGGTCTGCCGGCGTCCGCGCAAACCGCGCAATGAGCGGAGGCCGAACACCCTCCAGCCTTGTGGCCGGGCTGACCGCAGCGATAGCACAAAGTGTTGCGGTTAGTGCTACTGGGGTACGTACTGGACCACGGGCCCCATCCCCAGGCAACGGTAGCAGTGCCCGGGGCTCGCCATCATTAGGTGGACGCCAACCTGGCTCCACACTAACACCAATCTCCCGACTTGCAGCAGCTTCTTGGCGGCGGTTGCCGGGAGCTCAACATGGGCCGTGCCCGAGCCGAACAGACCCGAGCGCAGGTTACGTACAAGAACCTGGCCCGGGTTACGGGCCCTTTCCTTGGCCACTGCGGTCGACAGCCGTTCCACGGTGACTGCGTCGCTTAGGCCCGAGATCCTTATGTCGGCCTTCTTCTCGGGCCTGCTGACTACTGCCTCCTCCTCCAGAACCTCTCTCAGACGAGCGGCGAGCATGTCAGCCTTTTCGCCGCTCGTGGAGCCAGGCACTTCTATGAGCCGCGCTCCGGAATCCGACTGGCGACTGGCGTATCCGGAGCGGACCTATGCCCAGCTCCCCCAAGTCCACCTCTCTTTGCGCTTTAAGCAGCACCGAATGGTACGACGCACATTTATCCGTTGCCTCCGGCCGTAACTTAAGAATCACGGCCAAGGAGCGGGGGAGCGTCAGCTTCGGCTTAACCGCCTCCTTCTTCTTCGCCGGCAGCGCAGAAGCCGCCGGTGTTGCTTATTTCGTCACCGGAGGCGCTGGTGCCACCGGCTTCTTCGTTGCCTTACGGCGGACGACGTCTATCCACGCGGTACTCTCTCCCCGTGAGGGACGCTCCTCCGACCCTCCACCAACTACTGGGGGCGCAGCCCTGGAGATTGAGAGACCGAACGCAGTCCACTCTCCCTGCCCTTTTCCCTTCCCCTTCCCTTTTCCTTTCCCCTTCGATGGTTGGGGAAGTGCTGGGAACTCACTCAATTCCCTCTCTGCCGCTCTACACTCTTCATGCGCAAGTGCCGTCTTCTTGGCTGCAATGGCCGCCCTTACCTCTTGAGCCAGTGGTTTATTGTCACCAGCCAAAGGGAGGCGGCAGGGTGGGGTAGGAGGCGTCCACAATATTTCACACCATCTGGGCAACCTCCTTCATTAGGTCGGCCATATTGGGGACTCCTGTCTCCTCAGCCAACCTCCCGTCCTCCCCACCAGCGACTCCAATATCTCCCTAATGGAGCCCGCGGCCCTCCTAATTTTTGAGGCATATAATCGGACTGCACGTTGAACTATGCTCAGAGGAATTCGAACAACTCGACGTCACGACGTTTGCTGGTCTTCGTGCAATCGATTACGTATAGTTTGATCACTGACACGGGTACCCGTCGTCAGCCGTAGGTCGTGTTGTAACTTACGAGCCTTTACTGTACGATCACGACGAGCACTTAGTTGGATGTACCGATCCTCATGAGTAGTTGTTATGCGAACTCTACTTGAACCAGGTCTCCTGGCAACACTGCCAGTGTCCTGGAAGCGATTCCATACATTTGGCGTGGATTGCAAGTTAATTATATTTAAGTCAGATTGTAAAAGATAGTTTTTAGATAAATGCAATGGAGTATTGGTTTGGTAAAAAATAAAGCACATAGGGCTCTAAAAATGACTTGAAAAAAAAAATGTCCAACGCACATGAAAAAGTATCTACGTCAAAAATATTTTTTGTCATTGACCGACGCCATCTGTGCTTCACAGTAAGTCCGGCTCGTTCTTTTTTCAAAGAACGTTTATGTGGTAAAATATATTGTAAAGAGTTTAATGACAGATACGACACCGTGGGAATAAGGCTCTTTTCGCAGACTGTTTCTGTATAGTAAATGTCTAAGTCGATAATATAGTATATTACTTTTAAACTTAATGTGTATTATTTATTTATTAACATATTTGTTAGACGTGCTAAGTTACGTTCGCCGGATATAAATAATGACATTTCTAAAAGTAATTTTTATAATTCTATTTTGAATAAAAATATTTTCATTTCATTTCCGTTTCCGCTTCCATTTCCCTTTCCGATTCCACTTCCAAATATCATTATATTGCCGAGTATGGCGTCCGTTATATTATTATAGTATGCACTCAGTTTCATTTTGAGCAATTCAAAATTATGCTGTTAAAATCATATTTACATCGAGATGATGAAGCAAAGTATCAAAATGATCGTTTTACCAGTTAAGCTTGCGATAAGCCTTGCGTAAATTAAGGACAGAATAGATCTAGATATCACATAAGAGGGATAGGCTTTAATTTAATGATGCGTTGAGCACGAGCAATTAATTTTAACGATAGTATAATGCATATCAAGTGTATTTAGCACACTCGTACAAAAAATATTATGAACTTCTTTTCTTGCGTTAGACATAACATATTAGCAAAAATATTTTAAAAAGTTTACGTATAGCCAGAAGCTTAATATAGAACAAGTTACGCAAACAAAATGTCTAACAAAATGGTCTGCCACTTTTAGTGGTGGCTTAGGGTAGTATTACATGTAAATAAACCACACATTTACAAAGATATTTTATGTTATGTTTGTTACAAATACACATTTACAAGAAAATGCACACTAGTAAGGTTTACATATGAACAATTGCGTAACTTATACGTAATTGCGCAAACAAGTGCAAAGGAATATAAAACAAAAAAGGATATCGACATATTAAAGAATATTGTTTTATGTGATCTAATAGTGGAGGGTGATGTTTTCAAATAAGATTAAGATCTTGTAGTTCTCCTTCAGCCCTACTAATGAGCCACCGGCTACTCACAAACCGCATGAAACTCGATACTGAAGATGTCACTTTACGATGGTATTATGTGAGCGAAAGGTCGTGCCGGCCCTATTACGTTCTTAAGGAGGATATAGAATTATGCACTATGCATGGTACTGCCTCCTCCTATGCAGCATGGCACTACCTCTTCCTAAAAGAGAATATGGCCAAGAAATGAAATTGGTCTGTAATTTTGAAGAAGGGATTTGTCACCCCCCTTAAGAAACAAAACAACGTCACTTCCAAGCCATGTCTAGGGAGCTACGACCCCCTGGAAGACAAAGCTAAAATCTTTTTAGCACTCGTAATACAGGTTCGTCTCCTTTTTTTCTTTGGTTACGAAGGGGAATGCATTTACGCATGATACCTGGGAGCTCGGGTAGACCCCCAGACCTATTTTGGACTCGGCCATTGGGTAGCAATACCAAGTAAACCCTTACTGGAGCCTTCAGCCGCTAACAGTGGAGGGTCGCGGATCTGCAGGCAACAGGACCCCTCCAGCGAAATCGGCTATACCCCTAGGCGACGGCGACGATGACGTCGACGGTAGCTAGAGACACCCCGAACCGTATGTAGCGGTGGTCCGAGAGTGTCTCCACCTCCGTCTCCACCCTCCACCCCTCCGATCTGCGTGCGATGACCGGCGTGGCGAAAGTGACGTCCACCATGGAACCTCCCGACCGTCGCATGCACGTCTGAACTGTCCCTATATTGAGGAGGGACAGTCCGGCAGCTACCGCCCATTTCTCCACCTCCCTCCCTTTCGGGTTCATGACCGGGTTACCTCAAGCCGTGGACTTGGCATTGAGGTCCCCGGCTACGAACATCTGGAGGGGGCTAGCTGCCCTACCAGCGGCCCCAGACCTTCGAAACCATTTTTGGGCCGCACAGATTGAGGTTCGGAGAGAAGTATACCCTTACGAACGCTTTGACTACGAGGAGGCCGCCGGCTCCTTTCCCCCATTAGGCTGCTCTAGAACCAGACCGATCACACTCAAGCTGACGTTCGGCAGAACGCCTGACAAATATCGTGTCAGGTGTGCACGCCGATCGTTGTTCAGGGTATCGGGATGAGGAGTAAGCGACGTATACAATTCGCTATAAGCCAAAAGCGTTCAACATGCTTTCGTTGGCAGTGGTGGTCCTTGATGACGCCAGCTCGGACTCTCGCACCGACGACACTGACTTCACATTAGTGAACATGGCGAAAAAACCGATGAAGAGGCAGCTGCGCGCAAAAAGTGAAAAGCCTCGTCTCACTCAGCCCACCCTTTCTCTCGCCGCTTCCAAAGGCTGCTAAATCCGTGGTGGCTGAAAAGCCGTATGGAGCCCCCGTCGCAGGGCCTTCGGCCACAAAGTCCCCCAGAGGGAGGCCCCAGGGGCCCTGGTCATGGAGGAGTAACCAGCCCGAAGGGAGAAACGCCCTTCCCCCGATACTTACCTACAATAACAACGTGTGGAAACAATGGATGAACATCACGAATTTAGCTGAGGACCAATGCATCAATTACACCTTGGTGAGTGCATTCGCGGCGCCAACGGCGTCATCTGTCGAATACCGCCGCTTGACTGCGCTCCAGCGCGATATGAATATCGTGTACCACACATACGCCTTGGAGGATGAACGCCTCCAAAAGTTTGTGATCAAGGGAATCCCGAAGGAGTTCCCAAAAGAGAGTGTCTGCTGACCTCGTTAGACAGACCATCCCAGTTCTGGAGGTACACCGGATGTACCAACACACCGAAACCGGTGAGATTACTGCGAATGTACCTTACAGCATGGTACTCGTCATCCTGCCCCTGGCCTCAGATAGCAAGGAGTTATATAACGTTACGGCGGTCAGGGGCCTCATGGGGTTTCCTGTAGAGCCAGCCAGCCTTCGAAGGTCACCAGGGCAAGGACAACAAGGAAGGGGACAATAAGCTCCACAGGTGCCGGACCCAAAATCAGGATGACTTTATCCCTGCCACTCTCACCACGAACGCGTGGTCTCGACCTCTAAAGGCCACAGGCCCCCATAGGCACAAAAGCCCCTCCCTCCTATACCCCGCAGCCACAGAGGGCCCCTCCTGGGATGGGTTTGCGGACACAGGCACCCGCGCCACTGATGGTGTTAAAGCCTCAATATATAACCCCTCAGGGTATTAGGGCGAAGAAAATCGTGTCCAACTGCCAATTCGTAGCCGAGTTTATAAAGTCAGTAGACACGAAAGAGGTGCAATTGTTTACCCACAAGTTAAACTTGGCACCATGGCGGAAAAACTCCAAACCATGGTTGACCATGTAGCGCTGGTCGAGTCGATCAAGCGCCTCACTAAATAAGCCAGCCTCCTAATGGTTACAACGGTAAGGATAAAACCCAACTCATTGATACCAGTATCGTTTAACGCAATCGGCATTACATCCAGCATTCACGAGTTGCTGGATTTACTACCGAAAAATAAAGTAGACATCCTTCTAGTGCAGGAAACGTTCCAAAAGTCAGGCTCAAACGCGCGTAACATTGTTCGAAACTATCGGACCCGATCTCGTCTCGGTGGTGCGGCCCTTTATTACAAGTGGTCCTTTCACTGTATCCCACTCGACCCTCCTCCTCTAGATCTGCATGGGGTCCCATCAGCCCATCACCATAGTGTCTGCATGTCAGACATGCTTAAAACTACTTCTACTTAGCGACCTTGACGCTATTTTTGACAATTTAAACATATATATATATATATATATCCCAATAAAAATTATTCGAAGTGATCTCCATTGTCTGCAATATAGTTGATAACTGGCCTCAACGTTTCTACGTTATCAATAGAAGCACGCACTCTTACCATGGGGAAATTCTTCGCTGCTTATCGTATGGATTGTTTTGGGACTCCAAATTATCATGGCGTTTGGATCAAGATGTAGTCTCTTAAACTAATCATAAATCATAATCCAGTGGATTAAGATCGAGACTAGAAGACGGTCAGTCTTCAGCTCTGATGAAGTCCGAGACGTTGGCTTCCAACTGAGACTGTGAGGACCGAGCTTTACGACCAGGCGCCGAGTCTTGTAGGAAGGACCAGAATCGATTATTGAACATAGTGTTACTACTGTTACTATGGGGTTTAATTACCTTTTCGAGAATAGTGTCTCCATACACTTGTGTCGATGATTTGTTAACTTTTCTTTTTTAGAAAAAAATGGGGTAAGTCACTCCTTCATACCTAACACCCCACCATATAATCACTGAAGTCGGATAATACCCACGTTGCACTCTGTCGACTAAATGGGAAGCTTTCTTAGAGCTTTGAGAACATTTTTTCTCCTCAAAGCTACGCGGTCATTGTCATTGTTAAAATGTTGATGAATTGAATAAAAAATCTCATCGGTAAATATTTTTTTTTTCTGTGACCTCCCTTTGCGTACCGCTACAATATTTATTTCGGCTTTAACACGCTATTCATATTTAGCTTATCAATTAAGAAATGAGCAGTGCGTCTCTTACAGGCTGCAAGTCCCAAGTCATCTCTTAGAATACCCGACTATCTCCATTTCTCGAGATAAAGTCTTTTACTTGCGGACCCGATTTCTTGGAATTCTTTTCCATACTGCTTTGACCAACTTTTTCGTGTGAATACTACTTGGACGGCCAGATCTTTCAAAAATTGCATTTGGCTACATAACAACTTTGTGTAATGCAATCACAGCGATTCTCTTTATCACCACACTCCATTATAATAACGCAAATCGTCCATTAAAAGGCTCCGATTACTCCTTTGTCCCCTTTTTATTCTCTTTGTATTTAGGG
This sequence comes from Eumaeus atala, assembly GCA_017140195.1. Lineage (NCBI taxonomy): Eukaryota > Metazoa > Arthropoda > Insecta > Lepidoptera > Lycaenidae > Eumaeus > Eumaeus atala. The sequence continues at coordinate 329,202 of JAFELO010000794.1, forward strand.
ACCTTGGTAACGTGAGGTGATTACGGCGATCCCATCGTAACCTAAACTTAATATTACACCACCACCGTAACAATATCATCTTAACCTATAACTAAACGGTATCCTGTTTGCCCTTATGCTATAAAAAAGCAAAGAAAAAAAAATATTTTTATTACAATTTAAAAATTGTTAGAACTTTGAATTGAAAAGTGGAATTCGTTAATACTAGCAATAAAGTATGCAATAAATTATTATGTTTATTTCTTAAAAGTTGATTTGTGAAAAAAAAATTACGAGATATTTTGTCTGCTTTTTAATCGGTTTTATTTAGCTCACCCCGTTTGTTTGTTTGGGTCAAATTTAGTAATTGAAATTTGATCCACTTCCCGTTAACCGATTGATCAGAAATTTGGTATACGCTTTTGATATGGTGACAAAATAATTATCCAAGTTCAATATTATTGTGAATCCAAGATAGCCGCCGCTACAAGATGGCGGACATTTTAGTTTTCTTCAACCCCATCAATATGGGTATCAAATGAAAGGGCTTGTCAAGCAGAATTCAGTGCACTATGCAAAATCAAAGATGGCAAATGCTACGAAATGGCGGATAATGTAGTTTTCAATCCCATCAATATGGGTATCAAAATAAAGGGCTTGGTAAGTATAATGAAAATACAAAATTACAACATGAATCTCCCACTTAAATTATAAGAAACTATAAACATATGCATTGGCATATGTTTAAAATCTGTATATTTCAAAAATGACATCTTCTGTCATAGTTGTTAACATAAATGTATATTGCATTTTATGAATTTATGGAATTATGGGTCATAGATGTTTGTATATGTATTATATATATTTCTATAATAGAAGTCTTAAATATACAAAATTTATAAAATTTATAAAAATATTAAATACCGTTTTAGGAAACGTTTCCTAAAACGCAAGTCCTTACGGTACTTAGCACAGGGCCAGGCTGACGTGGTGTGATAAGTCCACAGATATTAATACTATTAGTATGCGTTATAAACTGCTTATTTATTTTAAAAGTTATTGTATTTTCTACAAGTACCTAAACTAATATTACATTGGCAATATAATGAAATTTAACTAATGTTCAATGAAACCTTTGAACTTAACACGTAAGTCTAAATTTGATTTACTAAATAAAAACACAAGAATACAATCAATTAATGGTAATGTTATTTTGTCGAAAAATGTATTGTAATGTTTATGATAAGGTTGCGTTAGATACACTATAATATACTGAATATATCCATAACATTTTGGCCTCTATATTTGTTTGAGGTCACGGGGGAACTCGCTAGAACTTCTCCTGGGCGAAATCTGATGATTGTGTGGGAGTTTTAGCGTGAGATTCGTAAACTTACTACAAGCATCCGAATGCGTACCTACTGAGGTAAGGTCCCCGCAGCTGTAGCCAAAAGGGGGCATCAACGATTTCGGAATTCGTTTTATTTTCTTGTAAAATCTCATTTTAGTGTAAGCTGCACACTAGACTGTAGAAAACTATATGTAAAGTGTAAAATATCATAAATGACGTCACTACTGTACTTTGTGTTCATTATAATATGTGCTTTATCTGTAATGATAAGTAATCCGAAAGAGAAATACTCGTATGTATGTACACACAATGTCGGCACGCCTACCTCACGCCACACAAGTTCGCATAATTGAATCTTCGACATCGGTGTGGTCGAAGGAACTTGATCTCTCACCAAAAGTGAAAAGTGCTGTTTAAATAGCAAAACTATACACCACACGTAGCGTTCAATTCATTGCCTATAAAATTCGTACTGCGTGTAATTATGTGAGAGTTATATCTGAATAATAGACACAACATAATTAATGTGGCCTCAAAGGACGACAACATGTACAGGTCAATCTTATGTCTAAAAGTTCGGACTGCGTGTAATCCGAATGAGAGTTACATCTTCCTCAATAATAGTCACTAGAGGGGTCCTACAGTCCGCCTCGTCGCACACAAAGATACGTTTGCGTAAAACTGTGTGTGAGCTATTTCTTATGGACAATAGGTGCACCTGTTTGACTTATTTATCGCAAAATAAAACGGTCTGCTTGTAACTCTGTGGGACTTACATCTTACCAACTGTACCTGCATTCTATGAACAGTCTGTAAGACCTTATCGTCTATTAAAATCATTTGGGTATAATTTCTATTTGAGCTATAATTTACTGATATTATTGATTACGTGATATCTAATTGTGCTTAACTGGTTTCATAGCTAACGAGAGCATTATTAATATTTTTCACAAAAAGGAAAGTAAATTAATATTATTTTCCTAATTATAATACATTCCGCCTTTTCAATATGGAAATAAACTACTACCAAAGACAAGCTAAAGCCTTGAGATTAGACAAAACCCAATTTCCACTGCCATTTTTTGCTTCTCCTCGGTGGTCTATAAGTAACTCGCATCTTCTCAGATCAATCAGGATGTGCTTGAGAAACTAATGGCCATATGAAGAATTTTATTTAAAGGACATAAAAACATATGAAACATACATACACACACACACACACACACACACACACACACACACACACAAACATACACACACCCACACACACACACACACACACACATACACACACACACACATACACACAAGACACATTTGTATTCATGTAGAGAAAATTTTGATGAAATTTTAAGAACTGCAAAAGCTGTGCATGAATCTTGAAGTACCTACGACCTGAAAGTGAAACAAAATAATCCTTAAAATTACAATATTTTATGCATTATTGTTGCACGGAATAAATACAATTGGGGAAGTCTGTACAAGATATTCTTAAAATTAGAACAACATAAGACTGAACTCCGAATAAACATTTTTTCATATCCACCACGAAACCGAAGCCCTGTGGGTGATGTGATTTATTTTAAACGTAACAGTTAAAAAAATGTACTTTGACAGGCCATCAAATCAGAAGACTTACATGGCTGTAAAATCCAAAGATTGTTATCCAGCTACCATTGTACCAAAATAAACATATTTTATATAACAAATGTAAACGAAGAACACAGAAAGTATTTAAGATTTATTCGCAAGAAAATTCTCTATCAATTTAATGTCTACCATTTGGCCTTAATACAGCGCATTATGTTTGGAACAAAATTAATGAAACCCGTAATAAAACTTTTATGATCAGCCGGTTACCTATCAACTATATATCTTGATGACATTCTTTTGAGCGGCTCTTTATATAGACTATCTTAACAGCGTTAATGTTACGTTATACCGACTTCTAGCACTAGGCTTTTTAATCCAGCTGTAAAAAAAGGAGGATTGGATTCTTTATCAATAGTCATGTTAATAAGTTTGCCTTTGGAAAAGCAATACTATATCGAAAAGGCATTGCAAAGGCAAAGGTAATTCCTAAAAAAAAAAATCGTTTTCAAATTCGAAAATTTGTACAATTTTTGTTCATAATCATAATGTAATAGCTGTAGAGGACCCAGGAAACATTATCCAGAAGTAGAATGGGAACTGCCTAATACTGCTTTTGCGATAATGTTAGAAATCAGTACACCATCGATCGATCTATTCGCAAGAAGATTAAACAATAAATGTGACATAGAAGTATCATGGTTAAGAGACCCTAGCGTATTTGCAATTGACACATTTACTATAAGCTAGACAGATGTCTATTTTTACGCTTCCCCTCATTTTTGACTAATTCTTAAAACCGTTCAAAAATTATCACTGGTACAGCAAGAGGCATTATAACTGTCGCACTGTGGTCTAGCCAACCTTTTTCTTATCGTGTGGAAACCCCCTCGGGTTACCATGTCAACAGGGCCATGATTGGGATGGTTTTGTCGGACTTGAACATTAACAGGTCATGGAAAAATACTTGTACTTTCCCGCAACCTGTCCGCTATCTATATATTTGTAAGTGTGTATTGTCACTTCTTGATGGAAGTTCATATTATAACTTAAATAAAAAAGTATGACTCTTTATACTATTTCCACAATTTTTTTCCGCTGTCTCTTTTGCGGATATCATTGCCTCGCAAAAGGAGACGATAACATTCCAAAAAGTCTCGCTTTGGATCATAGCCTGACCGATTGCCTCTAGCGAGAGGTTACCTACTTCTATGATTGTCACGAGGCCTTAGAGCTGCTGCACCCATGCAGAACAATCTGCAAGAGTGTGCAACGCGGTATCCTCGTGACAGTTCCCACAGTGGTGGCATTCGGATGTTGGTTCGCGGCGTATGCGATACAGATACTTTATGAGGCACCCGTGTCCTGTCAATATCTGCGTCAATCGGAAGGATAGGTGGCTATGTTGCCTTTCGAGCAAACTCCTCATTGCTGAAATTGTGGCGTGCCCAGCACTTGGTTTCACAAGCCGCTCTGGCAGGGACCTCTGATCTTTCGGTTTCTGGTTTCCATGTATGGGATCCCGCAGCAACGCCTACTTCCGCTACTGATATAATGACGCAAGAGCTTTCACTTCCAAATCCCACGGCAAAGTACAGGCTAGAAGACTCGCCACCTCAAAGACAATCGTGCGGTATCCCGTGATAATCTTTAGGGCCATCAGTTTTGGGCTTGGCGCAGAACTCAGAGGTTTTCATCTTTGATCTTCAGGTTATATGCCGCTCACACCGGTGCCCCATATACTGTACTCAACTGGCTGGAAGCATTGTATCGAAATGAAATAATACACCCTCTAAAAAATTTACACTGTATTGGCCCTTGCCATGAAGTTTAGACTACCGAGTATAAAACACACGAAGAAAAGAAAAAAATATATTTACTCATACGTACTTAAAATACTTTAATATTAAAGACGAAGAAAATATTTTCATTTAATCAACACATCGTTAAATATTTTTTTTTACTTTGTGTTAATATAAAGTTTAAAAGCTTTGAAAATAATAATACTCTAAATCTAAATAATAAGAACTCCACAAAAATTGAAAAAAAAAAAAAATGGAAGTAAAAATTACACTTCATCTGGTGTAATGCGGCAAAATAAATCATTTTTTCTATGGGACCTAATCGGTCTGTTCTTTACCGAGTACTCACTACTACTCCGACACCACTTTGGACCCCCATATTCGTGCGGTTTGTACAGCTAGTTTCTGCTAAATACCGATATTGTGAACTTACGGTGTACGCAGCTTGAGCCCAGACAAATTTCGAAGTAACGATTATAAATACGAAATTTGTCTTAGCTAGTTAGTTAGGTAAGAGATAATTAATTCTAAGCACATTTTATAGATTTCAGCCTGAGAGACGAAATAAATAAACTTTGACTATTAGTACGTGCTGTTAAAGTATGTCTGAATTATAAATGAAGGGCAAAAAATACCAAACATATCAGGTGATATGTTTGGTACCATCGGTAAGTAACCAAAACACTACATATTTTCTTTCTTTATATATAATTATTAAATTACGCCATATTTTATCACTGTTGCCAGTTTTATTCTTCATTCTCCCAACTCTAGTAATTTTTATGGGGATAATGATTTGGTATATTTGGTCGACTACTTTTCATAAACTAAAATTATAGTTTTAGGAAGAGGTTGTGCCATGCTATAGGAAGGAATATTTTTATTATCACGTTTTTATTAGCTTCATTTTGACTGACTTTAAAAGGTCGGATTAATTTGAATCTTTTGCAAACATATCAAGGACCGATAACGATACAATAATATATTATATTAATTCGCTTCTCTTGTTGTATGTGTTATGTTTGTTTCTAGACACGATTTGACCGACTTTAAAACAGCGGATTAATTTGAAACTTTGCACACTTATCAAGGATTGATGGCAATGCAATAATTTAATATAATAATTATCACCACTTCATAGCTAAAAAAGAAAATCTTTTAAAGCGCATCAAATTAAAAAATAAAAATAATTTATGATATAAGTTACGACAATAATGAACGAAAAATACTAAATAATTTTTATGATACTAATAATTTTTATGATATATATTCATACGTGGGGTCTTTTGTGGCATATTTGTCATATATTGCGTTGTAGTTCCCAGCAAATAAACAAGTGAAGCTGTCAGAAGCGTGTTAAGAAGGTGGAGTGCGCCTATACATAAAAATATGATGTTCGCATATAATTTTTTTTGCCTCTGAGACCATTTTAGTGATTGTTATTGCATATGGTCTATTAAACCAATTACAATTGCTATCGGTACTTATCTACATTAAGTAAATTTAACAAGGCTGGCAGTGGAGAAGTATTTTTCTATAAGATACTACCACAAATTAAAATTGGACAACGAGATGGTCATTCATTCTGGTTTTACTTTCACATGAAACCATATCCCTAATGTCGGGTACCTGGGCGTCACGCTTGATCGAGTTTTCACTTTCAAACCGCATATCATGCGCGTAAGAATGAAGCTCGTGGTGGAAAGTTGGGATTGGTGCTGTCCTCCTTATTGGAGAGAGGAGCAGAGCAGAGTCTCCCCTCTCTGAAGGGGTCATTAGCTTCAAAATAAAAAAAAACATTTCGTACAGTAGTTGCAGAGATTACCATGTACAGACAAACGACAGACAAAATTTTAAAAATCATTTAGTTGTATTCTAATTGTTTTAACAATTAATATTAATTACAATTAATATCTAATGTACAGACGCACTATTTCTACTGTTTTATTAAATTATGTTTGTGATTAAAAAATATTTGTATTAATCTGTGGATTTATAACAGCATGTTAGCCCATCAAATGATAATGTTGTAATACTAATTTAACACCACATTCACACTCACAATTTTAATTAAATACTCCGATGTATTTATTTATTTAAAAAAGCAACTGTAATGTTAAATTCACTAAACTAAAACACAATTATTTCTTGTGGTTTATGGGAGAATTGTACTAACAGCTGGTATCATTATTCACGCACAGTGTAAAACACTGCCACTGCAGCATGGTTGAACTTGCGGGCTAGTTTTCATTGTTTTGGTCGCCGTCCAGTGACAACATATCCGGACTCTCACAAACCGTAAGAATAAAACGAGACACTATAGCACTTATTTACAACTTAACACCGGTGTTATGGCACTGGTATCTTCTTGGTCGTGCCAGACCCATTATTATTAGACAATACTGCATTAAAACAGTAAATTGTTATACAGGAATCATACTCCTTCATTAATATAATTACACTAAAGTGACCGTGACCTATGACGCTATATTTTAGTTATAAAAGAGGTCGTTATAATACTAGGAGAAGAAAACTGATTACGATGAATAGTTTTCATCTGAGGTTTCAGCAGAAAGTAAAATCTCGTGAAACTTTTGAAATTTTATTTTCTGCTTCAAGTAAGCGCCATCTTTGGAGTAGCAGAATAACCGATAAGCGCGTGCGATACGTAGAATGGGCTAATATTTATGTTTAACGATAGATGTCATATTTTTAATTTCCAAACAAAAGTAATAATAAGTTTTTAGTCTAGTCAATAAACAAGTAAATTCAGATTACAGCACAGATAAATTTGATTAACATCCTATACTCGACTGCGCCAACCAAGTACTGATTAAAATTTTTACAATACAATAGTAACTTCGAGGAAAACGCTAAGGGGGTAAGATCGTATATTGTGTTCACAGTAGTGTGCGGTGTGGAGCGAGGTGTAGTCGAGTCACAGTCGAAGTCACGTCTACCCACGGATGTCCTGAAACCCGTTTGCGAAATCAAATTTCAACAGTTAGGCGTTTTACAAAAAAAAAAAA
>JAFELO010000794.1:336962-395022 GCA_017140195.1 Eumaeus atala
AAAAAAAAAAAAAGCATGTAAACATGATACAACGACAATATTAACATAATTCTGAAATAATACACAGTAATTCTTTAATACATTTTATAGATATACACATGTTTACGGATCTTTAGGTAGATTGCTTCCTTTCATTCACAACACACACAAGTACAACCTGCCGAGTGAACTGTCTAAAAATCCTTACTTTTGTACAAATTTAAATAACAATAATTTTATACTTTTATGTTCTAAACCTTATAAATTATACTGTATAACAGCTTCATAAAATGTTTATTTGTAAAAAATCCGGATCTAACAATTAAACAATGTTATATCATCCTTATAAGACACGTTTTCAACTCCACCAACACCTAATTGCACTTATGTTATTGTATTCAAGTTATATGCTTCACTTTCGGAACTCGGGTTCCTGTTCATGAGCGTTATGTGAGTTTGTCATTCAGTCAGTCATCTGTTATCACTGTGTTACGATATGTGGGGTTTCAACGTCTCGACCGGTTCGATGCGGTGTAGATAGTATTGGTTCTAGCGGGAAAAATGCATTTACCGGCCCGAAGGGAAAGAAAGGATATCTTAAACTTTGATTATATTCATTGTAATGTATTATTATTATTATTAAATTAAACATTCCTTTAGATATTATTAATACCAGACTCCACACAGATTTTTATGGTTTTTGGTCTGTATGATAATAATAATAATAATTTATACGAATTTTACACATTATTATTAGTTTTATATTAGGAATTCATTTCTAACCTAATATTATTAATATGTATACTTACATGGGTATACAAACCAATAATAAGATTAGCTTCTCCACTTTGACACAAACGTGCTCTCCGCATTAAAATTTAAAAATAAAATTAATTATTTGTTTCTAATTGCAGATACAATGCATTTATTATTTTGTTTTTATAATGACTGTTTTAATTTGTGTAAGATAACAAGAAGGTACTTAAAATTTCTTTGACTGCTTTATAATTAGTTGTTGAAATTGTCAGTAGGGCTCGCTATAATTGAAGTTCCTCTTACTAATCAGGAATGGAAAAAATACTATGTAACTTCTGTAAATTTTTTCGCACTTCGCAAATTGTACATCTTTACAGCTTGTAATGAATACTCCGTCATCATTCCGTGGCGACGCGTTGCGATTGCGATGCGATCCTTTACACATTCTTGTGAGTGAGATCGCTATTAAAAAAGGGGGTACCATTTGTACAGTTCAATAGTATTTTAAAAATTTGAGTAATTCAAGTTATATGTTTACGTTTCTACAATGATAATTAACAACTACATTACAATGATAATACGTAATTGAAAATAAGTCTCTAGTAATAGCGTACTTGTATTATGGTGTACAATTTGGTGACAACGCTTCAAACATTAACATTGTCACAGATAAGAAAATGGCTGCCGTCCTAAATAAATTGTTGGTATGTCTACACAAATTCATTGTATTTCTAAAGCCTGACAACTTCACTGAAGCATTCGTCAGTAGATTTTCGTTTCGTAAATTCAGCATCTGTAAATGGGAAAATCAGTTTGTAAGGGTACTCAGAGTTCAGTGATGCACGTAGCCAATAAATAGTGGTCCAATGTCATGAATACCATATTGGAATTATTAAACTTTATCGTTTAATGACGCGCTAAAGAGTAAGTTTGTGTAAGGAAGAGTTTATAAAAGTTACAGGACCGGGTCTTGATTCATCGTTTTATTTGTGCTTGTTGTTCTACTTTTAAGTCATGTTTTCGTCAGTGATGTTGCTAAGTATTTATTAGTGATGATTTTTTATAAGTGAGACTATTTTATATAACATTTTCTTAAGTCACACGTGGTTCGGTGAAAATTTATCCACTTCAAATAAATATAATTTAAAAGATGCAATGATGGTATTAGGGTAATTTCTTACAGGATAATTATTGTGGTAAATATTGGGCTGTGCTTTTATAAGAAGAGGGGACTAAAGATAAGGAGGAGGAGACGCTCCATGTACCCCGTTTATAAGGAGAGGGGACAAAAGAGGAAAATGTCGAGGCGCTTTTGCACATGGGGCAAGGGGCGAGGATTGGAATCCCACCATATTGCACTGCCCAAAATTTCCCTTAGTTACTGACTGATTAGCCGTCGAGTTGCCCTCTGATGCTTTGGTTGTTCCGGGGCACCAATGGCGGCACTGATGGCACTTGCAGTGTTTTTTGAGGCTATTCAACACTGTAACATGCCGCGAGCCCCACTCAGGGCCACACCCAGGGCCGGTTACGGTGAGTAACAACATCCAGTTATGGTTTACGATTGTACCAGGATTTGGAAATTTATTCGTTTAGAATCTGGAGTCTTAATATATCTTCTACTAAAAAGGTAAATCTTTCTAAGGCATGTTCCAAATTTATTGGCCTAGGATTTATATAAATGTTTTTGTTAACTTACTGCTTTCACAATTCTGTGTTTTATCACTTCCCTTGTCTCCTATGAGAATCGGTCCCAAGTGGTTTGTGAGCAGGAAACCAATCGGTGTAGTGATAAGAATCGCTTGCACCAATAACCTCATTATGTGTTCAGCGTAAAGAAATTCTTTCGGATCTCTTGAGCATTTTGACATTACCACGCCGTGTATGGCGAGAGGACACAGAACAGCCTGAAATCATATTTATAACATACTGTATAAACAAGATACGAATATTACACTCTCGTCATCTTGAACTGTCTATGTCTTATGTATTAATTTACATAACAAGTGGAAATGTTCCTTGTTTTTTTTTTCAAAACAAAACAAGGAATATTTCAGCTAAGGCAAGCTTTTTTATAGAGTCAGTAGAATTTAAATTAGAATTGATTATTGAGGAAAATACTAGAAGAATCATTAAGAATAAAGCATATAGGATATTACTATGTAGAAGACGGATACCCAAACTTTTTCAGTTCGTGGCACACTTAAACTATTTTAATATTTTATCGTGGCGCCCCTAACTACTAGAAAGTACAATAAATGCGAAAAAATGCACACTGTGTAAATATTCAGTTAAATAACAGAGGTAGAAAATAAAAAATAACTGATAAAGGGCAAATTGATTAAGGCGCATTTTTAGCTTGGTGACATTCAATGGCTGGCAGCGCAAATCGCTCTGTATCTATTTACACAGGAAGCCAAGCGGTAACTCTGACTTCTCTATGCGGCAATACAGCAGCGGGATCCCCTACGCAAGCTGGTTGGAGCCTTGTGCTTCTGCGTCTGCCGGGGACGTCGAGGCCGCCTTCTCCAGCGGATCGGTCGACGCGACGCGTCATGGCAGTTACGCAACCGTTCTGGAGAGCCCCATAAAGGTACGCCCAGTACAGTGTGTCCGTTCCCTCCATCCCTGCCTACTATCACTGGCAAAAAGCCAGACGCCCAGCACCCCAGTGCTTCCCAACCGCCGTGCAGGCTAGCGGAGTACCCTCTGATAGTCGTTGAGTTTCTGCCAGACTGGCAGAGGTACTTCCGCACACCGCGCGACGTGCTGGGACATGCACCCAACGGTTTTTGGCGCAGTCACCGGAGGAGCTCCAGGCAGTCCAGGCACTCCTAACAGCCCTTACAAAGGAGAACCCGGCGACGCAATGGCACTGTTACTCCCCACCTTTAGACCTCCCCACCAAGGTGGGTATTAGAGGTCTGCCAGTGGGTTTGGACACCGAGTGCATCGCCGAGAAGCTCAGGGGCCTGGGCTTCCCGGTGTGCTTCATGCGGCACATACCGGCGAGTGGCGGGAGATCCGGCTGCCTGTACCACGCGCAGCTGGACCGCCTGAACAGCGAGGAACTCGGACGCCTCTTTGAGGTGAAAGTGCTCCTCTGCATGCCCGGAGTAGTCGTGGAAGGGTGTAAGGGCAGACAGGGACCAGCACAGTGTCACCGGTGTCAACTCTTCCGCGCACTGCTACAGGGAGATTCGGTGCGTACGCTGCGGAGGCGTCCATGTAGTCGGGGACTGCCTGCTGCCGAAAGGAGCCACCGCGACCTGCGCCAATTGGAAGGGCCCGCACACCGCCAACGACCGAAGGTGTAAGGCCATCCTCTGGGAGGCCAGAGCCAGAGGTATGGCCACTCGTCCACCGATCCCACCCAAGCCCGCTGTGCAGGAAGACCAGTTTCGACTGGCCGGTTTCAGGCCGACACCACGCCGCCCCTGCGCCCGCCGCTCGACCCCAAACCAGACAGGTGGCGACGGCCGAGCCCTAGAGGAGGCGCACTCGCAAGAATAAGCCCCAAGCTGTGGCCGTCCAAAGCTGCCACCCTCCGCAAAAGGAGACCGCCGTGACCGCGGTGCGCCGATTACCCACACAGGCTAGGGACCCAGAACACGCACGTTCATCAACACGCTCATCGACTCACCACATACCGCAGATACCGACTCCAACACCACGGATATCAGTCCTCCCACCTGCGCGGGGACCGGAGCGCTTCGAAGGGGAGCGGCGACCAAGCGCACGACGAGCCCAAGGTCCACGATGACGATCTCGGGGAGCTAATCCCAGGGATCTGAAACCCCGGAGGTATTGGAGGCAAGGGCGACAGTTTTCGGCTACTCGCTCAGCAGTACGACTTACATGTCGTTCTGCTGGGCGAGACTTGGCTGAGACCGATGCAGAGCCTCCGGCTACCGAATTACGTCGCGTATCGGAGGGACGAGGTGTCGCCGAACGGCAGGCCATATAGAGGTATGGCCGTGCTCGTTCGGCGGGACGTCGTCCACGACGAGCTGAGACAGGGCCCCTTCACCGACATGGGCTCGACTGGCATACTCGTTCACATGGCGGGGGAGGAGCTCAGGATCTACGTGGCGTACAGACATCCCGGGAACAACTTCGACCTAGGTGATTTCCACAACGTGCTGGGGAACGGCGGCCAGGTGTTGTTGGTCGGCGGCCTGAACTCCAAGCATCCAGCTTGGGGATCGGCCGTCACGAACAGCGCTGGCACCCCGGACGTTCTGAACATCGCCCTACACCAGAACCTCAAGGCCACGGTTAACATCGAGGTACGACCTCGACACACAACACCTACCCACCCTCGTCACATCCCTAAGGATCATCCCTAAGGATTGCTCCGGAATCCTGATTCCGGAGCAATCCTTAGGGAAGTAGTGCGGACCAGAGGATCGACTGGGTCGTCTATCAGGATAGCCTAGTCGATTTCACCATCGCCGGGCAGCTGTCTACCCGCGGAGGTGGAGGCCGCCGCTAGCCACTTCACGGAAAAAATCCGGCGGCGACCACCGTCGTACCGGAGAAAGGGTGCCGGCGGGGTGAGCTCCCCCCGAGCTTACTGTCGGACCTGCAGAGGAAACGTCAAATGAGGAAACTCTGGGCCCGCACCGGCTGTCCGAGGATTAAGCCACAAGTCAACAAAAGGAACTGTCTGCGAAGGTGAGGGAGTGTAGTGAAGCAGGCTGGGAGAGTACAGTCTTCCGTGCCAGCGAAAACGACATCAACTTGCACGCCCTAAACTGATGTCTCACGAGGCCAAAAACCAGCATCACTCCACTCTTAAAAACCACAGGCGCGAAGCACTACGGAGCGCAGGCACGCGTCGAAGTGCTCGCATCATATCTACACACACAGTTTTCACCAGCACCACGAGCAGGTGGAGTGCCGAATTCGAGAGTTCCTTCAGAGCCCGACTCCACCACTCAGCGGGACGGATTTCATCTCCCCCTTTGAGCTGCGGTAAGTCGCACTTCGCCTCTCAAGGTGCAAAGCTCCAAGCCCCGACGACATCCCCCCCACGGCGCTAGTGATGATGTCTAGGCGAGCAGCCGTGGCTCTCACACAGATCGCCAATGGCATTCTCCGGACGGCCCACTTTCCGGTGACCTGGAAAGAGGGGAGGGTCACCGTTCTGCCGAAGTCGGGCAAGAACCGAAGCCTGCCCGGAAGCTACCGATCGATGACGCTGCTGTTCCACATCGCTAAGTCGTTCGTGAGGCTTCTGCTTCGGAGGCTGAAGCTGTACATGACGCGTTGTAAATGACGCCGCGGGTGATCCACCACTTGTCTGTGGAGATGAACATGGGAAGACACTCCGTCGCGGTCTTTCTCGATATGGAGAAGGCCTTCGACAGGGTGTGGCACCCGGGACTCCTGTACAAGTTGGAGGACGCCGCCGTCCCGCTGGCGCTTGTGAGACTATTGGCGTCATTCTTCGAAGGTAGGCACTCCTCGGTGAAGGCCATACGTGCCGGAGTGCCACAGGGCAGTTACCTATCCCCTTGCCTGTACGCGGCCTACACCAACGACATCCCCACACTCAATGATCCTTCGGGAGAGGGTGAGGCGGATGTCATGCTCGCGCTATTCGCCGACGACAGCGCATACGTTACCTCGTCCCGAAAGCCGGAGGTCGCAACTGGGCGCATGCTGGACCGGTTGCCGGAGTGGCTCGACAGGTGGCGCATGTCCATCAACGTGGATAAGACGACGGCGCTATATGTCAGCAAGAGGCGATCCATGCCGGGGCGGTTAAAGTTCAGAGGCCAGGATGTATCTTGGGGGATTCCCCAATCCTCCGATATCCAGTCGTGTATCTCGGATGCAGTATAGACCGCGCGCTGCGGATGAGCTCGCAGGTGGACCGAGCGGTCAAACAGGCGAGAACAGCCCGCGCTTTGCTGTGGCCGGTACTAGCGTCTGGACTTCCTACACGGACGTAACTGGGGATTTACAAGACGTATATCCGGTCACGCCTCACTTACACCGCCCCCGCATGGTACGCGCTAACCTCCCAGGCCCAGCGGATACCCTGCACGCACAACCACCTGACGGGAGACCGTATCCGCGTCAACTCCCCCCCCCCCGTGATCCACTACGCGAGTGCAGCGGGGCCATGTCCTACAGGTGGGTGTAAGGCCAAAAAACATGCAGCGAGGCAACTGGGCCACAAACAAACTCGCCTACGGACTTGACCCGTAGGTCTCGCGCGATCACGTCATTCCGGACGTAGCGGCCGGCTCCCGTGATTACTCGCAGGGTTATCCTTTGTTATGCTTGCAGGCTCTGGACCAGGGAGGCCCGCGTGTACCGGGGCCGCATAAGTGAGGCGTGACCGGATATACGTCTTGTATATCCCTAGTTTCATGCGTAATGGAAGCTCTGATGCCATCACCGGTCGCAGTAAGACACGGGCTGCCTTCGCCTGGTTGCTCTGACGATCAACCTTTAAGCTCATGCGCAACGTGCTATCAATGCTACGTACATCCGAGGTTCACGACTGGGGACATTCAGAATATTTCTTGACTTCTTAATTTTAATGCGCGCCGCTTACTGACGAATAGGGATGCTGTTTCCTCCACTTTGACAGATATCCTCAATTTGTCGAGCCACTCCAGCAATCGGTCCAGTAGTCTCTGCGTTCGTCCAGTTCCGAGCTCTGGCTTTCGGGACGAGGAAAAAAAAGACATTGTCGTCGGCGAACAGCGCGAGCATGACGTCCGCTTCGCCCTCTCCCGAGGGGTTGTTGAACGTGGGAATGTTGTTGGTTTGTAATTGAATATCAGAATATCAATATTAGGTGAAGCATCCATTAAACGTGCAACCAGAAACCTGTTACTGTCAATGTTGAGACGAGTTTTCGATTTATACGTAAGTACGTATAAATCGAAAACTCGTATAGTCTATACAAACTTCGATCAAGCAATAAATTTATATGAAGTTGCATAATAACAGGGGAAGTCTAGTAATAGTTCAAGCTTATTAGTGAGTAGACATTGGATATTCCCTAATATTAATATTAATATCATATTCGATCCTCAGTAACAAATTATACGTTCGTCTATAGGCTACACCTATAACTCTACAGGTAAAAAAACTCTACTCTACAGGAAATTTATTAGGGCAACCATGTTAAGGTACATATCTTGTAAGTTTCAGCTTGGCTAAACGTTATAACGCCTTATAAGGACGTCGTAAATATATTAAATGTCAACATTTCTGATTCAGTCCCTTCGAATAAACTTAGAATACAGAATTTTTAATTATACATAGTACTTCCTAATTAATTTATCCTAATGATTAATATTTGTATGTCCAAGGTTATTAAATATAGATTGCTTGAATATATATAAATCAGCTGTCACTCATATGTCTACACACCCTATCGGATCCCACCCGGAAAACTTATGAACAGGAAATTACGGAACTAACTTTTGTTTTGGGATGATTAAAAACCACAATACCTCTACAATTGACTTTGGTATCCACGTGCAGCAAACAAATATCTTCTCTCTGGTCTTGAGGTTCCAGCACATTAATGCGGTCGTCATCAGTCTTACGGACACGGTAACGAGGAGTATCCCTAATCCAATTAGCATCGTCTCTGTGATGAAGTTGTGTATCTGTAGTTTGAGAAAAGCGTATGATCCAATCTAGCTTTACACTGTCGGGTATTTACTTCAAACTTTACACATATATACTAGATATTATATCGTAGATTTATATTGACTACATTTTGCTTTCGTAAGCTGGACAGACTAGACTTTTCATGCATTTTTGATTTGAATTCTACATGCCTATAGAAGAGCTATTTACGAATTGATTTCAAGTGTTTGATGTTTAGAATTTGATACCAGCTATTAATTTTATTGAACCCTCATTCATTATAGGCGTCAATATCACATGCGATATAAAATGTGTATTATTTAATTTAATTGAAATATTGTTTTTAAATTTTCAGCTTTACCAAATTTAAAATTCCTCCATTTGCCCAATTTTTAAAAAAAGGAATGGGATTTGTTTCGTTTGCGTATTAATATCGCCTATATATTTTTATACATTTTATATAATAGTTTACTCAAGTATGCTATTTTGTGGCAACGGGTTGCACGTGCTATCTGTTACACGTACCTTTGCTCGGATGAAGTCCAAAGGTAAGTCGATGGGAAGTATACAGTGTATAGAGGAACGTTCTCGAGTAGTGAGCTAATTTTGAAAAAAAGCGTATTACGTTTGTAGATCTCTTTTGTGAAAATGTATTGCCTGACTGGGAAAATTAGTCTACTACTAAATTCGTTTAAAAACGAAAGTGTATACTTACTACAAAGTAGGTGCCGGTAAAAGCAAATAAAATTGGCTCGCAAGTGGACCACATAACTTTGTAAGCTGTCGCCGCGGGATTCTGATTCAGTTTCCAACCAGTTTTCGCCCATTGATTAGCAGCTGTTGCGTTGCAGGCCAGTACTGCCACAGCACCTTATGTAATGCAAAAATGATAAAAAATGTTATACTCTTACCCACTAAATACATATTATTTATCAAGGTTGGTAGGGGACTTGATTTCATGTTTAAAAAAATGAAATAAGTTAATTCAATAGCTAATTATGATACGTGCTACTTCGAGGAACAAATGGGAAGGACATAAATTTAATTTGGACGACGTTGTGGATTGTTAGGGAAATATTACGATTATTATAATATTTTACTAACAATCCCAACGAACCTAAAGTTATTTTTACGTGTCGGATTAGCAAAATAATAAGTCGGTCGCACAATAACATTATTTTCCAGACGGATCGTACAATCATGCGATCGTGCGAGACGCGAGCGCAGAGACGCGTCGACACGTTCCGCGGCGATGCGGCACGTCAACAATCAATTCAATTGCCTCTATAGATCCATAAAAATATGTAATTATATTTATGAGGCGTTTACTTACCCGTACCACCCCATCCAAAGGCAGATGTGGAGAAACTCGCACAGAGTCCTCCAATGAGAACGAACAAAACGCGTAATTCAGTAACATAATAATCTTCTGCGTCGGGTACAAACTTGGCGAGACTACCATAAGCAATTCCCAGGGAAACACCCGCGACCAGCGCCAGTCCTGCCTGTATTAATTATGTAGAATAATAATAGATTCCTTTAAATTTGCGTCCTTTCTAGCCATCTTTGGTTATGAGGTATAATCATAGAAAAATACAATTTACCATAGTCAGTAAATATACGCTTCAGTGGCACATTAAATTTTCTAGTAACTTATGGGAATTATAATAGTAATTATATTGTTTCTTATTACAACAACAACTCATCATCACACCAGTTCCCTAAGTTGCCTTCTCCACATCATTGATGTTTAACATTTTTATATCTAAAATTATATTCATACAACTACTTAAGCGCTACTGTTAGGCAAATCAAAAAAGCCAAGGATACATTACTATCAAAATAGTGACTTCTCTGTCATAAATGAAATTTCCGTTATTAGTGGTAGATGTAAATGTTGAATTTATCTTGGAAAAGAAACTCTTATAGGTCTATTTTGAATAAAAAAACTTTACATTAGTCATTTCATTAGTCAATGGTCAAAGTCAGATCAAAATTATGTGGTAGCTGGCAGCCTATAAAAAGCTGTAGAGTCATATAACTTTGATTCGAAATAATGATAAACAATGGTATGTTCCGGGTACTGACTCTTCGTTAATCCAACTTATTTGATCTGCAATGACCGAGCGGGCAAATGGCGCTGCGAGCATTTTTATCCTACGACCAGTAGGTACCGATATAATATTGTTCATTCGTTCCATCTTCGACGTGATCATCCGATGTAACTTTGTTGCAGGACTTTTTATTTGATTGAACATAAAATTTTTACAAAGGATATTTGATAAAATATTTTAGGATGTACTTTTTCCTTCCGGAAATATTTTTCCTTGCTCATGCGGATACTTTTGGTTACGATAAAACTTACAATTGTAGTAACACACTGTCGATAACATAAACCCATTAAAATGAACAGCTTTGTTGCCAGCACAAGCGACGGTATCGTCATGAGTTTTAAATGTGTAGAATTTTTTTTAAGCGAAAGCAAGTGAGTGTCTAGATGACAAGTGACTATATCGATGTTTATGAACATTTTACATCTCGCCCTTTCATAGGAGAGACATTTTAACGGGCTTGGCCTACCACTCATCCCTACCACTGCTATTTCAGTGACGTCAGTTCCACTATGAGCCCATTCATACGTTCGCAGGGGAGCTCTAAGAAGAAAGCTCAAACTATCCTAGGACCCGCAACGAATATAATCAAAAGGGACTAGGAGCAGTAGGAAATAACATCAATGAGGGATCTCCTTAATCAAAGCGGAGACAGTACACGATTACCATGACTTATATAAGCCGAAAAAAGAGATGGCCGCCAGGTGAGGCCCAGCTGCTAAGTTGTAAGTGGGTTGTCATATCTCGCTCGTTAGTAGCCCAACAGCAGATTTATATTCGCCTTTAATATATATGCAAAGACTACGACGTTTGTTTCATCCTCGATTCAATTTAAGGCGATATACTTACATTATGCAACTCATTATTACTTTTACATCACTTATCGTGTAACATATTTTTGGTGCATTTTTTCATGCCTTATTAAATAAGGTTGAGTAGTCAGTTACATTAAGCTAATGATTTATTACATGGAAGAAAAGTTATAATAAAGAGGTATATACTTACTTTTGCATATCGGTAGCTATCGTGGGTTTCATAGAACATAAAGCTGAAAATGACTCCATATATTCCTACGCTTAATGCCGTATCTAAACCACCGGCTGTGCAAACGAACTGCGGCCAATTAACTGAACTATTAACATTATTCCCATGTTTCTGTACCAGTGGCATTACAACGGGACACGATACAGATGCATACACTGCGCCAAGCATAAATCCTGGAAACCAAGCGCATAAAAACATTACTGAATGCAGTGTTGCAATATTATTCAGTGTTGCTTAAGCGTCAAATTTGTCTTTGGCGTCCATCAATATTTAAGAGCTAGATGAGGCAATGTACTTAGTCTGGCCATAAGGGCTGTTACAATTAAAAATAAAAAATATTACTGTTGAGTTTAGAATCTGTTATTTTTATACGATATTTCATTGTGTTGTAACATTTTGGCACCAATATTGTACACAATATTTTGCAATATTATGATGGAGTGGGATGATAAAGAGAATCGCTGTAATTGCATTACACAAAGTTGGTATGTAGCCAAATGAAAGTTTTAAAACTCTCCATTTACTTGGTATTAGTCAAATGTTTGTGTACCTTTGGCTATTAATAGGTACTATGAGACTTTCTCTGTTTGTGACAGACAAAGATCTGGCCGTCCACGTAGTGTTCATACGAAAAAGTTTGTCAAATCAGTAAGGGAAAGAGTTCGAAGTAATCCTGTCCGAAAACAAAAGATTTTATCTCGGGAAATGAAGATGGCATCTAGAACCATGTCGCGTATTTTAAGACCTGACTTCGGCCTACAAGAAACGCGCTGGACACTTCTTAATCGCAACAATACTGACGCGGTACGCAAAGGGAGGTCACAGAAAAAAAGTTTACTAATGAGATTTTTTTTTACAATTGAGCAACATTTTAATGATCAAAATCACCTGTGTCTCCCGTAGTCGCATATATCTTTATGGAACACTTTGAAGAGGCTGTCCTTCATACTGCACCTATAATACCAATATTCTAAATGCGATACGTCGATGATACATTCACGATATTACCGAAGGATAAAATATTGATATATACCACGTAAATTATGTTAAAACTAAAATACAGTTTACTTATGGAGTTAGAAACTAACAATTGTTTGGATTTCTTGGATGTTTCGGTTGTTCGTAGTCCTAATGTCGTATTAGGTCTTACAGTGTATAGGTAGCCTGGCCATACAGACAGGTATTTAAATTGCGATTCACACCACCATCCAATACAACTGAGTACTGTTGTAAAGTCATTGTTTCTAAGAAATACCTCGTCATTTGTGATGAAAAACACCTAGGTACTGAACTTCAGAATGTCAAACATGTACTACGTAATAATAGGCTATGCAAAAAAATACATAAAGATCCCTAAGTTACAGTTACAGACCCTTCTACAAAACTAGTAATAATACATAATCGAATTCCACGTTTACATCTCAAAAATAGAATGAAACCAGCCAGATACATTTCTACAGTGACGTCAAACTTCTTGATCCCTGGACGAAAAACTCTACTTTAACAAACACATTGGGGACCACCCGGAAAAAAACACAAAGGGGTCACCGATAAGATTGGCTACATCCTGCAGTGCGCTTCTATTAGAACATGCTTCAAGCCGCTAAAAATAGGTTGGCTCTCCGTCGCACATGATCTTCAGGTGTGTAGGAAATACACCCACATTTGAAACCGTCACACATGGTTACGCACGCTCGTCAATCATCGACATCACACTTGTATCTACATCAGTACGCTATCACATCACAGATTAGAAGGTGAATCTGGACGCATGTGCGTTTTCACAACACAATGCCGTAGACTTCACGTACACTCATTCCCACTCTCTCACACGTTTACTCTCTAAACACAACTCATTCACCTTCTTCTGCAACTCCAACAAAGCTAACTGGAGATACTGGAAGGAAGCAATTGGTACACCACACAGAAATAACAAAATACATACACTAGACACCACACAATTAGAAAACTTTATCCACTCACTCACATAACCTATACACAAGGCCTGCAGGGCTTTCATTCATAAAAAATCATCCGGGTCGGAGCACTAGCCGCCATGGTGTACAGAATATCAAGAATCCCATAGGCAAAAAGTCATATACAAAACATCACAAATTACACGGAGCCAAGAAAGCCGGACATCCGACCGACGAACTAGCTATTCACCTACACAGTCTCGAAACACAATATGCCTCCGAACTCAAAGTCGAATCTACGACTAACTTCTGTGAGTTCTGTGAACTTCAGACGAAGGAGAACGTCTGATGACGTCTGATACACCTGATGGTGTCTCCTTTGCTGAAAAAGAGGTGCTGGAGATTCGAAACGAAGTACGCTTCTGCAAAGAGGCCCTGATAAACTCACCTCTGTCACACTTGTCTGGCACTCCAGATCACCAACTCATACCCGAATATCGCAGCCATCGAATCTGTAAAACAGGCAAAAATCGGTGGGTTCCAATCCGTAATCGTTTAACGAGACCCGTTATTTTTCACAGGCTTAGGCCTATCATATAACATTGTCCACACAACATTTTCAAAATCATACAGTTACGATTGCGCAGTCACATTCTACCATTCCTGCACCAGGGTCTCCCATGACAATGTAAAGGTGATGCATACAAGATTCAACCTGCGGTCCCCATTTATGGAATACCATACTCGACGAGATCCTGGATATCGATTTGTCACCGGTTGATCGCATCGGGTCCTTCTGCTACTGAACTGCAGGATGACATTAACACTGGACTACAGAAGATCATCGGCTGCGGTAGGGGTCATACTTTCTTTCAGTCCCACCAAAACACGGGCAATGGCGCTCAGCGCCAAAGCCAAGCAAATAGGCATAACTATCGGCTCACATCCTATACATTTCTAGAGTGACATCAAACTTCTTAATGTCATCCTGGACGAAAAATCTCAACTTTAACAAACACATTCACTACATTATTAACAAAGCAACATGACTTTTCAGAATACTCTCCCTATTTTGCCGCTACTCACGTGGGGACCACCCGGAAAACATCCGCACTATATACTTACAAGTGATACAACCCATCATAACTTACGCCGCCGGAATATGGAGCCACGTGGCCGCTAAGATGTACGTGGACAAGCGTCTCCTCAGCATGCAAAAGGCCTTCGCTCTTAGAGCAATCCGCGAGTTCAGGACACTGTCCACCTCTGCGACTCTCTCACTCGCTTTATTGACGCCCCTGAGCCTCAAGGTCAAAGAGGTGCATCAGGTCGAAACCATCCGCCTTACAGGCATTTCCCCATACCTACGGGCCGACATTAGACTGGAACAATGTACACCACCTCAGCTTCTCTTACATCCAGTACACAGGCAAACACATGATACACATTTGCTATGCAGTCAAGACGAGGTTCAGAGCTTCCAGAGCCTTCAGACAGATACTACCCTTACACCACATTTTTACAGACGGAAGTAAGTCCGAGAACGGCGCTATCATATGTTACGGTGAAGAGCGCGGCTTGGTCAGCAAGAAGTTGGAACTTCACGACAGTTGCTCTGTCTTTCATGCTGAGCTATTGACTAGGCATGCGAATGGGCCTCATCTCACTAACACACACGCACAATTCTTTATTCAGACTCGCGAGCCGCCATCCTCGCTATTTAGAATCGCAGTAACACACATCTTGGTCGCTCCAATAGAAAACATACATAACATGTTCGGAACCGTGGCTATCGCGTGGGTCAAGAGCCACACAGGCGTCATTGGCAACGAAGCCGCGGAAACACCCATATTGAAATAAGAAAACATCCTAATTTCAGTAGGAAAGATGGCTGGGTTCTTCCTTCTGCTTGGGACCCAGTGATAAATGTAACCAAATAAAAACCTAAACATAACACATTAAGACAGCAGCGTATAATAAAGACTGTTTGCATTAATTGGAAATAGTAAATAATTATAATTATTTGGGTAATTTTAATACTTTGTGACATCCAAACATCTGCCATCTCAGTCCTAATGTAACCATGGTTGCTATAAAGCTTCTGAAACATCGGGCCAGTTAAATAATTAAATAAAACGCGATGGAATCCGTAAAAGTTGTTTTATTGTAATGAGTAACATTCACATACACTTAAGACACCAATAACATCTGCAAAATATATTAACTAAAAGTGCACACTTGTGCTCCTGTGTAATGCTCATAAGCAATGCTCAGATGTAAGCTTTGTAGAAGGGTCTGAAACTGTAACTTAGGGACCTTCAAGAGAAGATCCTATTTATCTCTAAAAGGCCGGCAACGCATCTGCGAGTATTCTGGTGTTGCAAATGTCTATGGGCGTTGGTGATCACTTACAAGTGGCCTAAGTGCTCGTTTGGCTCCTATGCTAGAAAATAACTACTAACACAAGTTTCTGATCATCGTATTATATATATGTATACATACATACTACAACGCACTTGTGCACTCGTCAAGGGTTGCAGTTGCCAAACTCCATGAATTGCGGTTCGAATTATTACCGCAGCCTATTCCCCAGACCTGGCCCCGTGCAATTTCCACGTATTCCACTAATCTCAAGAATTGGTTAGGCGGCCGAAGATTTTCATCAAATGATGAAACCATTGTTGCCATAGGCGATCATTTTGAGGGATTAGAGAAAACATTTTATCAAACTGGTGTAACGGCATTGGAGAAGCGCTGGACTAATTGCATCGACGTGGAAGGAAACTACGCAGAACAATATAATTGATTCAAATAGATTATTAATATTTTTCTTTGTCGTTTCGGACACTTATCAATCACACTTCGTATTGCTTGTAGGTCCGACATGGCAAATGACTTCAGTGTTAGTTACATTAAGTTAACTGGGATATCCATTTATCAAAGAACTTTTTAAGCTTTATATGATCACACTAACAGTATCGGAATACGTTGCTGAGATCACGGGGCACTGCTGTCGATACTAATGTTATAAAGAGGAAACATTTTATTGTTTATTTGTTTGCATTGGACAGACTGCGAAATTACTGTACCGAATTGATTAGTTCCCTTGCCATTAAAATTCTATGGTATAATATATTCTAAAACTATATAGATGAATATGAAAATTTCAATGATATAGTAAACGTGTGAAAAAAGTTTCAATATAAATACTGCTGCAGAAATTATTGACGACTAGCTGTCGCGACAGACGCAGTTCTGTTGTAAATTGAATTTGTTGTCATGGTAGATAACGAGTAATGCTTACGAGGCCGAAATTTTTGTATTTTTGTAAATTAATTTTTTGCCGTATTTTATGTAACATCAGTACGAACCAGGGATGGCCCGCTAGAAAACTATATTATTAAAACAATACTGAATCAAACTTAAAATTTTATATCTCCATTATTTTGCTAGAAGGTTCAATTATTAAACTAGGATAATGCCGTGCACATAACTTTAAATTTCCATCTTTATGTGTCAAACATTTCAAGTTGTTGATAAAACACTAATTTGAAACTTCAAGTAAGTACATATAGGTTGTAGATCAAGAGACCGAATAAAAATGCTAGATAGTATACACATACATACATACATCAATAGAAGTTAATCCAACCGTGAGCTATCGAATGAGACCTCTACCGAAATACTTCATGCGATGGAAATGCATTCAAATCTTTTACAATACAACTTCTCAACCCGTTGAATTTACTGAATTGGCTTCGTACCGCACGAATATAACGCCCCATTGTGCCTCTTCGTGACAAGTTTTACTTTGTTAGGTACGTGATGTCGTGAATTCTATAGGAAATATAATCATAAAAACAGCGGAAATGACCTTAGGTTTTTGTGATATGTCAAAAATATTAGAGTGCTAGTGATTACCTGTGGTGTATATTCTTAGAGAATGAGGTTCACCACGACAACACGCAAAGCAGGGTTAGCCATTTTGTTGAGAATAACGATGTGGTAATAAGAGAAATTGTAAGAGGTAGTGCCATGCTCTGCAGCCGCATTGGAGCGGGACCACCGGGGAGGGCTATGTCTAGCAGTGGACGTCAGGCTGTTGATGATAATGATGATAATAATTAACCTCTCGCACGCAAGACATTGTCTTACAACTGATAGATATGTTATCGGTCACGTGCGGTTTGTAAGTATCATACCGAGGGCCCATTGGGGGAATGGTGTGAAGTGAGGCAACGAATCTGTATATGCGGTATAAAATTTATGTACAATAATTTACACTGCCAGAATTAACGCAGATAAGTATTTCAACATAGGAAAGTACTTAAATAGTAGTACATAGAAATACCTACATTATTTATAAATAGCTGCCAAATATCGAAGTGAATTGCTGCAGGCGCTAAGCTTCGAGGGTAATTTAGTTAATTGAGAATTAGATAGGACAGTGCCTAAGGAAGCTTAACTATAATCTTATATAACCTAGATTGAAGATTTGTCTGTGCAATTGATAGGCCAACTAGATACATTGAATTCATTACCATACGAAAGGTATAACGTGGAGAAAATCTGAAGCAGTTCTAAACTCGGAGTACAAAGAAGTATGAAAACAAAAACAAGCTTTAACATTTTCAAGCTTTGACATAGTCTAAGCTTTTCTTTTAAAGGGAAGAACTATTAAATAAAAGAAAAATCTAGGCACTCGTTTTAATAATTACATTTTTGCTACTTAAACATTGTATAAAAAAGTATACCTGTCATCTTTGACTGTTAGACGGAGGGTGTGCTCGGTGTCGAAGAAATGACACTTTTTTCTTTTTCTGGACGTGGAGGGAATGATGGCAGACGCTATCTGCCATCACCAAATGAATTAAATATTTTTTTATTTTCCGCAGGGAACATATACATTCTTGACAAAATATGCTAAGAACATTCAACGATTACACATAAAAGGGTGAGTTCATGAATTCTTGCTGACGCTATTTGTCATATCTTTCGAAAAGTCTTTGTTAATGTAAAAATGTCCTAATTCTCTTCTGTGTGCATTTTGATAGTAATATAAAGTTTTAGTTTGAATATATACCATATAGTTATAATAGCTATGTGTGAAAATTGGTTGTTAAATTCTATTTAATTGTAACTGTTTGCTTGCTTGATTTTAGTTGACTCATGAAGCCAAGAGAATGGGACGTGATCTTATTGGTTGTGTGATTCTTTTCAGAGCTCTACTTCTTTTTACTTTATTCCCAAGTTTGAATTTAATATGAAGATATGATATCAGTATAATCTTGAACAATAATTAGTCTGCTGCTTGAAGGACTGATTTATAATAAGACATAGAAAGGATACCTCCTGGTTACTGCAGGGAGTCTCGGACAACTGCAAAGATAAGACATCGTTCCCTCACATTTTACTAACCCTTATTAAAAACTGTATCGATTCCATTGATCGTTTCTAGTATTATTTTAAGTTCGATCATTATTGTGAATGTGGAGAGATCATGATTGAATAAACGTATTCGAAAGCCTGGCTAAACCTCTAATACACCCCTTGCCACGATTGTCCTTTTATAAAATATATTGCAATATTGTTTTATGTAGGCATATGTTTCTAACATTAAAAAATTCAAGGATGATTAACGCAGAATTTAAGGACGAAAATCTGTAGTAGAAAATCAAAGTATTCTCTTCGTGGTAACATGCTCGGCTGAATCTTGGCCTGTATATATGAGCCAGGTGCGAAAGTTGAATGAAGTGTAACGTGCTATATCGACTGTATCTTTCTCCGCTAGACTACTAGTCAAGTGATATTCCCCGACGCGGCAGTGGGCTGTTTCTTTATTTCATTCATTACTATGTATGGACATATCTTCTGCTGACCACTGCCAACAGCAGCGGCAAAAAGATGATGATTGTGAAGCAGTAGTTAGTGTCGCTTATCAAGCTGACATAGCGCGAGGTGCTGCGTCAGTATTATCTCGCCTAGATACCAATTGACAAGCAATACGTTAACTGGGCAGATTGCATTGCGAAATATAATGGATATAATAGAATGACCATTTGCAATTATTTTATTGTTCAATGCATGTCTATGGTAATATTATAAAAAGAAAACGTATTTTTGGGTGTTTATAATTATAGCGAACTCGGTACACTTTGCTAGTCAAAATTTTAAACGGTGCAGAGTTTGTCTTGTTGAAATACAATTTAATTGAAGAAAGCGAAAGAATTGTATAAAAAAGAGAAAGAATTGTTAGGTGGTGGGAGGCCTTCTTCCTCTTAAGTTAAGAAGTACAAGATGCAGGAAAGAGAGGCGTTGCTCACTATAAGTAAAAAGGTCTATAGGAAGGAGTAAATACTATTATATTATAGGTAACGCATCACACTCACCCCATATCCATGGAAAACCTAGCATTAAATGTGTACATGTTGCTAACACTATAACTTCTACAGTCCACGGTGTTCCGCCCAGAAACAAAACTCGCTGCCAGTTATTCTTCATGTAGTCCCAGTTCCATGCCAACGAACCTTTTCCCAGTATTATAACAGGGTAAATTTTTCTGTAAATTACAAAATTATCAATCAACAATGATATTATGGTTTCAGGGTATTAGAAAAAAGAAAAAAGAAAAAAAAAGAAGAAAAACTGATTATAAATAAAAACTCGAACAAGAGCATCACTGGCTATGGAGACGTAAGGTGCGTGTATATCAAATTTCAACTTGACCGCGGTCTACAAAATTATTATAGGCTGAGCGCTGACCACTTCGTCTGTCATCTGTATCTTTAATTTTTTTTAAATATACTATATGATAACATAAAAATTAGATAATGCCGTCTATTGATGTAAGTTTCGAGTATTAAAAATATCTAATAGGAATCCAATATGTGAAAATAACACGTGTAAGGTATATGACAGATATATGATCTCTCGTACCAAATTTCACGACGTAAAGTATTATTGTAAGCGGTACCGCTTACCACAACAAGTGAATATATTTTTTCACTCGCACGCACATTACCTTAAAAACGAGTCAATTTCCATGTGATCCCGCATATCGAGAAATCCAAAATGTCGTGCAAGTATGCCTGTGATGAGAGCAGCAAGGAGAGGTGGTAATGTCGTTACTTCTTGAAGGATCAGGCCGCTGCCCCAAGCAATTACCGCCACTAGTACTAATCGAAACCATTTTCCAGTCCAACGCCATTCTTCTCCAAAGGAACACCATAGTAAGCACCATGTCATGGTACCTGTTATGTGATTTATGGTTGAAGAAATGTTCTGTTAGCACTTGTTATGATAAGTTAAAATTTATTTTCATTTGCTTAAAAATTATTTTTACTTATTTAGTACTCAACAGATGGTCACAATCCTTTAGGAGTATACGTAATAAACTATTTTCATCCTGAAATTAATACCAGATCTCAGAGATTTTCTGGTGATAGTTTGTCATTCCAGGTCGGCGTACATATCTGAATGAGTTGCAGTAAAGTACTTAGAATAGGAACACGAAAAGGGGTTTGCCTATTGATGGAGAAAAAATTGTGGTACCCCAAAAATTATTTTGTCCTTTATTTTCATTTCTATAGTAGCCGTAAATAATGTGTTATTTATAAAATTCTCATTTCATAATAATTGTGTAAGATTGTTATTTTCATTGATTAGATTGGTAATACTTTTTAATTAAGAAAATTAAGACATATTTATAATAACATCTGAACCATTGAATAATAAATTATAAATCAAATACTAACCTAACTTAAAATTATATCGTTTAGGATTGATTTATGATCTATAAAATATCGAAGATCTTTAAGTTAAATTGATTCGAATAAAAGTACTCGTATAACTTACCTAGTAAAATTAAACATGTATAATGGATGATTGTGGGTCTAAATTTTTTAGACCATGGCGAATGTTGCACATATTTTTCAAACTTATTTATTTTTTCACCTTTTTTTGGATCTGAGATTCCGTTTCTGAAATTATTTAAGTGCTATATATATGAAATTGTATTTTTCCCCTATGTTACGATACCAAAAACTCACAAACTGTCTCTCATTGTAGTACTCTCGTCTTTACCACTCGAGTCTTGAACTAATAAGATATTGTGCTCGTTCATGACTTTGATTTATTGTTAAAAAGTAAACTTCACGACTGCTAAAGTAAACGATCTAATATACTAATAGCTCATTATATGCAGTTTACACACTTACGTTTTCAGGTTCCCGTGTATAACATAAATGCCTTTATCGAGCAGTGTTACCGTCTTTTTATCTGTAAAAAAAATCAGACTCAGCTTAATAGAAAAACATAGAGTAAACAAATCGTTGTACATGTTTGAATTTGTATCTTATTTTTTTTTACAGACGGTGTAGTTTAGTTGACACGGTTATTGTGTCGCAGAATCAGGAATTTTTTTAAATAAATATTTACCGTGTGCGTTTATGTGGTCATTATGCATTCATTAGAGTTGCGTGTTAGTTTATATTTTTAATATTGTTATTTATATAATAAACAGAGTGAAATAAAGCACTGTTTTGAAAAGAGCTAGTGCCATGCTGCGTAGGAGTACCATACCATGAAGAGCCATACATGGTATATTACACTACATCCTCCTGTGGAACTATGTCTCTCTAAATCAGATATATTAGCACCATCTTCATTCTTATCTTCTTAGATATAAAACAAAGCCAGAAAACTGTCCGTCTGTATGTAATCGATTTTCTCAAAATAAGCGGAACGAATTTTCATGCGGTTTTTACCCTTGCACAGAACGAATTCCGAGGAAGGTTAAAGTGTATATATAGTTGGCTCCTGTTATTAAGCGGCGAATGGTGGATCGCTAGTTAGTTATATTTACACCACCTTCAAAAAAACAATGTTAAATAGTTCAATTATTTTTTTTAAATAAGTACTCATATAGTTTTATGAAATACTACCCTAGAGCAAAGGACACTGGTAACAGTGCCTCGAGTTTAATAGTATTTCCCATCTCGTAAAATAACCAACGCGCTTAAAGAAGCTTTGACTTAAAAAAATAGGAATAATAAGAAAATTCATGTCTGTATCCGTAGCTAAATTGCAAAAACGGAACGCTTATAATTTTGTCAAGTCCGTTTAGACAAACGGACGGACGGAAGGATTGTGACCATCTGTTCAACCGTCGGTCCGTTAGTCCTACCCTCTGTCCGTCCGAATGTCGCAGACGTTCTAAATGGTATGAAAAAAAAAAAGTATCTTCTCGCCTCTTTTCTACGAAGTGGTAGGCATAGGTGTGCTGCTACACCCACGACTAATGTTGTGAAGATTTAAAAAAATGATTGAATATGGGTAATAAATACATTGCGAGATATTTTTAATTATAAACTGGTTATAAGTCTGCTCCCTTTTAAATGTCAAATCGCCAAGGCATTTTTGCCAAATTGTAAAAAAAGATTATAGAATTCAATAAAAGCTTCAAATGAAATTAGGTTTGAACAATATCGATTTGATAAGAGATACGCTTAACCAAAAATCGGAATACTTCATAGGTGATTCGGACTTGTCCTTTTTTTTGTGTTTAATTGGTTGTACTGGTGCAAAAAAAAAACAAATTGGGATATGCTATACATATTCGAGTAGCAAAAATACACACAATCCTTCAAACTTTCTAAACATACAGGTCAATAGTTTTGTATGGATTTAGTTTCTTCAAAATTCCAACAAAGTACCAAAACGGGATTTCGACAATATGTGGCGGACCCAAGTTATATTGCCGAGTCTGTCATCCGTTAGTATAGAATGTGAAAATGAAATAGTATTTCAAAAATTGTGTTGTTAAATTCATGTTTATATCGCGTACGAGATGATAAAGCAAAGTATGAAACAAATTATATACTAGTTAAACTTGTGATAAGCCAGAAACGACATAACAGACCTAGATAATATAGAATGGACGGGCTTTAATTAGTGATGCATTGTGCAGAATAAATTAATGGCTGTTTTAACGATAGTATCATGGATGTTAACCAATTGACATCCATGATACTATCGTTAAAACTTAGCACACTCATAACAAATACTCTGAACACTTGAAATAGTTTTTTTGTTAGACATATTATATTAGCAAAAATAGAAAGGTAAGTAAAATAGAAAGACAAAATCACAATACTGAAATGTATGGCCAAATGTGTTTATATTGCCATACATTTCAGTATTGTGACTCTTTCTGTACCGTGATGGCCTCGCAAAAAGAGGCTACTACCCTGCACGTTAAGTCTTCACCCAGCATCGCTGACACGACTACAGGTAGTGTAAGATCGTGTCCAATAATATCTATGAAGTCTGCCGTTCGGCATCCCAGACAGGACATACTGCGAACTCTCGCAGTAGGCCAGTCTCGTAGTAGTTGCTAGGCCCAATCTTCATCATTTTGATGGCACAATGATGACTACAGTGATGGCAAATTGCTGGTGTCTCACTTTCGATCTCACAAAGATAGTCACCAAAACATTCGCGACCCGTAAGTATCTGTGTAAGATGGAACGTAACCCTTCCTTTTCGTTTTAACCAGGCCCAAGTACCGGCAGCATAGTTTCCGCGGCACGTTTGTGCGCGTAGCGCTCTTCACGAAGGCGAGCATACCACGTTGCGATTGCTCTGCTTCATTCTTGGCGTATCGCTGCGGAAGTGAGCACGCCTTTATTACTGTGATCTGAAATCTCGGGTTCGCATGTATACTCGCGTGTTCATATCTGCTAAAATATCTAAATGAGGGAAACGGGCTATTATCGTCGCAGCCTCAAAAAGTACTGTATGGTACCCTCGTGCTACTTTCTGCTGCAAGCTGTAGAGCATGGTTCTGCAGCGGCGGATACCCAAAAGCCCATGGGACCACACAGGAGCGCCGTAAAGTGTCATGGATCGCACAACTGCAGCATAGATGCAATGGACCTTTTCGATCCGAGGGACTAGGCGTTTGATATGCTCTTCGAAGCCCTAACGACTGTCTATGCTAAGTCCTAAGTACTCCAGATATCGCCTCTCCTGGATTGAAATACCATTAACATGAATGTGAAAACTGGGTTGTTCCCTGCTCCGCGGAAATTTATGGAACCATGTTGCCTCGGTTTTGTGAGGTCATATGCTTAAGGCCAGTTCACAAATTTTATCAATAACTCCCAGCCAAGCTCAGCGAGTTCCTTAGCACTTTGAAAGATATCTCCGGCGAATTACTATATATCCAGCGATCACCAGCGTGTCGTTGGCGAAATACACGACTTTTGCGCCGGTGGGGAGGCCAACTCGCAAAACGGCATCAAATGTAATATTCCGCCGACCAAGAACGGATCTTTGTACCCCGTAGTATAACTCTCGTCATATATCATGTCCATCTTGATCTGTCAAAGAAATGTACCTGTCGCAAAGGTGGTGCACAATGATCGCTTGTAGGTAGAGGGGAACGTTATTGCCAGTCCACACCTAATCGCTTCTGAGAGTAAGGAATCAAAGGTATTCACGATATCCAGGCTTGCCGCCAGAGCCACTCCACCTCGGGTCACAACTTGCTCAGTTAAGGAGTGCACGCGTAAGATTGCGACGACCGATGCTTTTTGTGAAGCCGAACTGGCTATCAGATATGTTGAGGCCCACTTGTGACAGGTGACTTTGTGACTTCGTCCAACAGACATATGGGCCGAAACGCTGAAGGAGAATCTGTCGGTCTATTATGTTTCTTTGTTAGGACAAGTCTCGCCTCCTTCCAAGCAGTTGAGAACGTGCCACATTGCATGCATTTGTTGAAAAGGTGTCTTAGACAGGTCCCTAGCACAGACGAGGCTGGTACCCAGGCACCCTGGAATAACGTCAGGTCCAGGTGCACTGCTCCGGGATCTCAAACAGATCACTGCTTGGTCCAGCTCTTGCCTTGTTACTTCGGTCTCCTCGGACCTTAACAAACCTGTCGACAGAGCTTGGTTACTTGTTCGAATAACCGAGAAAAGGGTATTATTTATCTGTGTCAAAAAGTCTGGATTTAGGGTAGTTGTTAACGGGGGCATACATGGACGTAAGTTCCCCAGCACCGTTCTGCATCACCGTCCCTATAGGTCTCTATTAAGTCCTTCCAGAAGCCCCCAAAATGAACGAGACCTTGCTCTTGATATAACTGATTGGAAATCTATTGTAGCTGATCAATATATCACATAGGCGTCGGATATTTCTTTCAGAGTGGCTTTCCTTCTACGCCGAGCTCTAGTATATTCGCGTGGAGTTCGCAAACAGGACAAGCGTAAAAGTTCGATTTCGCCCGATGATATTATATATTATATATATTATCCACCAATATTCTGCTCTCCGTTTAGGAAGTTTCACTCGGGGCATTGCGGCGCCACAAATAGTCGTCGTTTTGCAGTTGAACCATATAGCTTCAGTTTCGGACTGGTTCTCGTTTTCATTTCCTGACTAGGTTACGGTGATAGCTGCGGCCTCCAGAAAGTCACGATTGAGCCGTTTAAGTGACCATCATCTCGGAGCATTGTTATTGCGGCTGCGGCGTTGTCCGAACGGTGGTAAGCTACCATAAAGAAGATGTGCCAATGATGTGCTACATTCTATCCAGACATCATCTGCTTAGCAACAGCAGAAGCCCATGTGAGGTCTACGATTTAGACTCCCTGCCACTGCAGACAATATATTTCCTTTTTTGGCCGCTGGCTGGATCAACTGTTGTTGGATTCAGTATTACTCTTACTCGTTTTTCGCTTTCTTTTTACTTCTGGCATCTACATCCGCTGATCTTGCTGTGTCAAGCTCACAGGAGTATTCTTATTCTACAGTGACCACTGAACTCGATCTGGAAATATTTTTTTCTCAAACGCAGATAACTTTTATACTATAAGAGCTCCTATGCAAGACATTAAAACGTCGCACCCTTGATAGTATACCTTCAGGAACAGGGACTATTGACGTACGTGACGCTGTACTTATAGGTGCCGTGCCTGTCGCAGTTCGCACACGAATAGCTCCAAGTTTTTCAGATAGGCTTTCCACTTTCTCGTTTAGGGATGCTAACTTTCGGCATAGTTCCGCATTTCCTGTTTCTAACAAACCACATTATTAACCTAGCCACATTATTGTGCATGGTAGTACGTCGTGCTAATTCCTCATACGTGATCTCAACTTGTACACTACGTACTGTTTAACGAAGACTGCGGGCAAAGCGACTTTTAAAATTTTTGGAACGGTCCGCAACGTTTTCTACCGACAACAAATTATTTTATATGTATGCACCCAGTTCTTTTGTTTGTTGTGCCTGCACTTCTCGATATAGGTCCTTTGGAACTGGAAGATTGATTTTATTCCTTGGCGCTACTGAAGCTCAAATCGGATCCAACTCTTCCTCTTCCTGTAGACCGTCTACTGACAGAGCCATGGAGCTGCACTCCGACTCAGCTCCATCGTCTAGCCTTGAATCTTCTGTGCCTACTGGGTCCCGCTCCCCAGCTCGATCTGCAATAAGATTCTTTGCCTTTCCTAAAGGCCGTCCTGGTCGAGCTACACTCGATACCTTAAATTTATTAGAATCACCCGATTCTGAATCTGAAGGGCCTACTTTTCTAGAGCAAGGCCGCTCTTTGTTCTCCTGGTTATGGACCATAACTATGGCTGTATATATGGCTGATTAACCCACCAGACTTGATTTTTGGTTAAGGTTTCCTGGTTTCCTTTCTCTACTACTTGCTTAAGTTTGAAACCATGCTACTTTTTAAGCGTCTTGTGCTTTTGCCTCATGCATCTCCTGTCTTCTCTACTACTACTTAGGTACTGTGATCCAGGATAGTTCAATTAGTTTACCCAATGCGCTGGATTATACCTCAGGCCACTAAGCCCTCTCGCCACGACAAGGTTTGGACTTTGGGTGGGGAGGGATTACCCTACTTAAGCTTAGCACAGGGGTTACCCTCCCCTCATCATGGTTCAAGCCTTGTCGTGGCGGTGGGGCTCATTAGCCTGGGGTGATCCAAGACACCTTAGGCGAAGCCAATTGAACCGAGGAGGTGGCGCCTCTTAGTACCCCTCCTGTAAGAAGAGGGGACTAAAGACAGGAGGAGGTGCCGTTCTTTGTACCTCTCTTATAAGAAAAGGGGACAAAAGAGAAAATTAGCGGCACTTTTGCGCACGGTGCAAGGGGCGAGGATGAGAACCTCACCCCATTGCACTGTCCCGTAGTCGGTGGGGTTGTTATATGGTGTGGGACAACTCCATCTGTGGAGGTGCCGTCGGTCTCTTCGGGGGCTGACTTGACGTTAATTTGTTGTTCCGGGGCACCTCACTGAAGACCGCACTGGTGGCACTCGCCGTGGTTTTTGTGGCTATTCGGCACTATATAATGTGCCGCAAGCCCCACACATCACTGGACCCCCCCAAAGCCAGTGAAGGCGCGTAAATGCGTTTCTCCGCGTCAAAAAAAAGGGGCACCAACTAGGTGGTGGTCGCGGTGTCTCTGGACATCCCCACACATCACTGGACCCCCCCAAAGCCAGTGAAGGCGCGTAAATGCGTTTCTCCGCGTCAAAAAAAAGGGGCACCAACTAGGTGGTGGTCGCGGTGTCTCTGGACATCGCACGCGTTACACGCATTGCCATTCTTTATCCCAGAGACAACTTGCCTGATTGTGCTGGTCCACTTCATGATATCAAGGAATATTTAATTTGAACGTTTAGAGACGTATCAAAATTATATTGATAGATCAATTCTATAGGTGGCCCATTATAGACATTCAATTGAATTGTGCAATATAACTAATAACACAAATAAAATTTGTTATATATGTCGCGTAAGGGTCGGTCATCTTCTTAAAAGAAACACCAATTACACAAATTGTGGACTCCCCACACTAATGGGACGGCGCGCGCACGATGGCGTTTAAATTGCGGTGTAGTGGATAAAGATAATTGAGATGGTTTAATGTTTGGTTTATCTGAGGAGGCTGGCCTCCTCACCCCCCTCTGACGGGAGAATAATAATTAGAAATAAAAAAATATTCAAATATAAAAAAAAAAAACTGAAGCAACCTCCGTTCTGTGCGTTAGCAAAAGATACTAGCACCAACAACGTAAACACTAAAGTGACTAAATATCATTAAACCCCTTTTAAAATAATAAATTTAGTTTGTAGGAAACCTACATGCCCAGTGTTGGCAAATCGTGGCCAATAGTCATGACACCGGATATTTTTTGTATTGTGGTTAAAAATAACAAAATACAATATTACTAAAACAATATTTAAAATTTATTATTTCTCACATTCTATTGTAAAGGTATATGGACATTTATTTTTCCTATATGTGCTGAAAGTTTGAACTTCTCTTCACTGTACAACGGGAGAACAACCAAGCACATAAAAATAACTTGGTGTATTTAGGAGAAAAAGTAGTATGAGTAATGAAGGAGGATGCTATTGTTGCCGAGTCTTCGTCAAGTACATGAGGAATAGCTTATTACTTTATATAGAATAAAATTTTATTTAATTCATTGTCATCGTCATCATCATCACTGTCAGCCTTATCGGCCCACTGCTGGACATAGGCCTCTTCCAATGAACGCCAAGACGCCCGATCTCCTGCTACTCGCATCCATCCCGGACCAGCTACTGTAGATCGTCTTGTAGTATAATGTGTAGCGTATAAACTGTTATATGGTGGATCTGCCCAGTGGTAAATATTGAATTCGTCGAAATATGTACTAATTACTACATGTGAATTAGTTCTACCCGAAATACGTATTTGTTTGAATAAAAATATTTAAATTCTATATTAGTGTTAGTACTAACTCAATTTTGCCAGTGATATATGGTAACGTTTGTGTTTTAGCGTTGGAACTTACTCTATGGTGTCTGAATTATCGCTACGCCAGTGCAACTCCATTAATTATATCGAACTAAAAAGCGCCATCTGTTACCTGTACTGGGTACTGACAACCCTGTGGTCGTCATATCATGTATTTTGCTTGGAAAAAAGCATATTATTCTAATATTGTGTGAATGTTTTGGCTTTTGATTTATTTAAATAAAATAATTATATTGCCCGAATGAAGTAGTGCACAATAGTGTAACATCGGCTCCTTTGAGTTAAATTAATATTACTTTTTCTTCTGTCACTCACATATTCGCTC
Organism: Eumaeus atala; assembly: GCA_017140195.1. Classification (NCBI taxonomy): domain Eukaryota; kingdom Metazoa; phylum Arthropoda; class Insecta; order Lepidoptera; family Lycaenidae; genus Eumaeus; species Eumaeus atala. Next base: position 366,546 of record JAFELO010000794.1, read on the forward strand.
GCCGCAGGGACGTTCCCTACGAAGTTGAATCAACGAGTAGTTGTACGCTGTCAATACTTATTGTTTCAATATCCCACCCGTTACTCCCTTCATCAACAAGGCACGGCTGCTCAAGATGGAGCGTCGCAGGCATCTTCACCTCGCCACACTTTTGTTCAGTATGGTCAAGTACGAATCTCCACCAGTAGTAGTAGTGCAGTGGACAAAAGATAAGCAAGTGAGTCTTGTGACCAGGGGTAATTCCTACCTACTCTTTATTCAGTTGCACCATACTGTGGCTTTTCGGGGTAGTTTCAGACATGCCGCCACTAACTGTTGGAATGACCTACCGCCGCCCTTATGGACATTCAAGTCAATAAACAGCTTTAAATTGAAATATAAAAATTACTTACTGGAGCAACAATTATATATTTAGACTGGTTGTATCTTTCAAACGCACTGCGCTTTAATATCATCATTAAGGCATGTATTATTCAAATTATTTATTTTAGATTGCAACATGTAGGTAGATAAGTAAATATTTCTTTTTCACGTATTTTAAGTATTTACTTATTTAAGTTTCAACTGAACTTTCTTCATTCATCAGTCGTGTACAATGTTCATATATTTCACACAATAGACCACGTCATTTTACATTATTTTAGAGTGCCCGTACATGAACCGTGACGTCATATACCCCGGGGCCACAGGATATCAGGACTACAGGTTAATCAAGCCTCAGTCATCCAACTGAGTGGCATCGTTTTCAGGAGTTGTGTTACACTGTTGTGCATTTTGCTTCTGTGCACCCATGTTCACATCGCCCCTTCATCTGTCTATACTATATCTCCTTAATATAAAATCAAGTTATTCTTTAATTTGTTTTAGCTTTAAGTGGTTGTCAGTATGTGTATGTCTTGTTAGTGTGACTTAGGTTAAGTTCATATATAAGGACGTATGTCAGTATAATTTAATCGCCTGGATAAATCTTCTATATTTCTAGTTCTATAAATATGATACTTATCGAAACATTAGATTTTTTTATGTACCTAACCTTATTATTTAAATTACTGGATTCAAAAAGAAAGGAGTTAAAATTTATAACATTTGACATATTTTTTAAATACCCATGCAAAGACACAAGTGTTAGTCAATATGAATCAAGAGTATGAACTCTTAAAATGTGTATATTGCATTGGGAATGTATCTTGAAATATATTATTATTCCGAGTATATTTAAGAACAATCATCTTCATCATCATTATCAGCCCTTATCGGCCCACTGCTGGACATGGGCCTCTTTCAATGAACGCCAAGACGCCCGATGTCCTGTTACACGCATCCCTCCCCTAGCAGGAACTGCACATAATTCGTCTTCGAACAATCGCACTACGTAAATGTTATGCTAGGACAAGTTGTCAGAACTTGAGTTATAGACAGTAAAAGAGATTATTTAAAATAATGTTTACAATCTATAATGAATATGAAAAAAAAAAATGTATGTAATATTATCGACGAACGGCTCAGTTGGTAACGTGGCGGTTAGTCAGTGTATTACGCCACAGGTCGCGGATTCGCATCCGGCCTAGGTCATAGATGTTTATCTCTGCATTATACGTATCTCTATAATAAAAAAATCTTACGTTTCTTTTATTTATAAAAGTATCAAGAGAAAGTTCGAGTATTATAATTTATATAAGTTTACAAACTTATGTTTGCTGGCGCCTGCGTACATTCTGTATGAACTACCCGTATAAAAGTTTCAAATTGTTTTAGCAGTTACAGAAATACGGACAGACAGACAGAGGGACTGACTGACAGACGAACAGACTGACAGGCATATGGACAGACAGATAGACGGACAGGTGGGCAGACGGACAGACGTGCAGACGGACATACGGACAGATGGATAGACGGACTCAGCACAGCGCATTGTTAGTAACTGTTACCATCCCCATTCTACATAATCGCATATAGGTCCCGTACATACATAAGACAAAATTTACAATAGCATGAGAATGTTCCTCCTGTAGGCTGTAAAGATTTTAAGATGATTAGTATAAGAAAAGGTATGAGACAGTATGATTGTAACAAATACTTGGCTGCAAGATTTGCATATTTTTACCATTATTTGGTAAGATGTAAGTCATGAAGCTATTTGCAAGTGTGTGAGAGCCAATATTTCTTTATTTTAGAACCAAATGAATTACTTTGCGAGTTTACATTTTGGCCATGGAAGTGTAAAGATGGAGAATGGAATTACGTTACCCTTTTCCAGGAAATCCTTCCCTGTAAAGAAGGTAACGTGATGATGTGAATTAAGTAAATACTGGTTAAGCATCCACATGATCGCATGATATATGATTCTGCGTGATCTGGTAATTAGTCTGTAAAGATTTACATTATAACATGAAATAATAGTCGACAGTGTTTAGTAAGCGTCACATAACACACAAACATACTTCTTAATGTTAATGAAAATTATCCTCGTATTGAACAAAGGGGCACAGGCTTGTAATGTGGGTAAATAGGTAATTTGTATACATTGTAAGATTATCTATATGAAAAGGAACCACTCAAATGAGGAAATAGTTGCAACGTAATGAAGCAAATCCTATAACTGATATATTTCGTTAATAAAGTTGTTACTGTAATATGTGAAGGTGACGCCTGGACTTTTATACATTTGTACTACCGTCCGTGGGTCATCTTATTGACCTGGAGAGGCCTGCGAGGATTACGGGTATCGAGGCGAACCTTATGACCCGGGTCTGTTCGCGAGGGGCAACTGTCCACTCGGTGATGGGGGCAACCCACTGGTGTTAGTGGGTTGTTGCGCACCGAGGTGCGGAGGCTGTATGGCCTGAATAGGGATGCGACCACCGCGGCCTACTGGCCTGCAGGTGCGCTGAGTGGTGAAATGAGTGGATGTCCGAGTGTGATGTGGGTTATGCGTGTGAGTAAGTAATCCTCGTCTCGATCGCCGGGGCCGAGGACCCCGATCCGTTTGGTGGATCACGGGATACGAGCTCACGCGGGTATGGCCGCCCGTCAGGTGGTCGCGCGTGTAGCGGGGCCAGGTCCCTCAGGTGGGCGTGCGGACCATTGTGTGCGGCACTGAACATTCCTCGAGACAATCGGGCCACAAACTCACCGACAGACTCGACCTGCAGGTCTCGCGCGATCACGTCGTTCCGGACGTAGCGGCCGGCCCCCGTGATGACCTGCTGGGATATGCTCTTCTCTGAGCTTGCAGGCGCTTCTTCTGGCTCGGGGAGGTGAGCGCGTACCATGCCGGGGCAGCGTAAGTGAGCCGCGATCGGATGTACGTCTTATATATCCCCAGCTTCGTGTGTAGTGAAAGCTCGGATGCGAGCACTGGTCGCAGTAAGGCGCGGGCTACTCTCGTCTGGTTGATCGCTCGATCAACCAGCGAGCCCATCCGGGGACCTCCAAGACAACTCCTGGCCGCCCAGCTTTAACCGCCATGCTGCGCCTCATGCTGACGAATAGGGATGCCGTTTTCTCCACGTTGATTTCGTCTCCATTTGTCGAGCCACTCCGGCAGTCGATCCAGCAGCCGTTACATTCGCCCGGCTGCTGGCTCCAGCTTTCGGGACGAGAATATGTAGGCGCTGTCGTCGGCGAACAGCGCGAGCAAGACATCCATCCGTTTCGCCCTCTCCCATTGGTCTGTTGAGCGTCGGGATGTCGTTGGTATAGGCCGTGTAGAGGCATGGGGATAGGCAACGGCACTCCAGCACGTATGGCCCGCAGGGAGGACTGTCGTTCCTCCACCGCTACCCGGAATGTTCTCCCTTCCAAGAAAGGCGCCACTAGTAGCACGAGAGCAGGCGGGACGCCGGCGTCCATTAGCTTGACCAGGAGGCCCGTGTGCCACACTCGGTCGAAGGCCTTCTCCATGTCGGGAAAGACTCCGACCGAGTGTCTTCCCTTGTTCATCTCCGTGGCCAAGTGATGGAGCACCCGTGCCAACTGCAGTGTGGTCGAGTGGCCGCTCCGGAAACCAAACTGCTCCTCCCTTATTGGGACGTACAGCTTTAGCCTGCCTCTGGAGCAGTAGCCGCTCGAACAACTTGGCCACGTGCGACAGCAGCGTGATTAATGCTGTCGCACGTGGCCAAGCGTAAATAGCAGCGTTAGCGGTGCCGAGGCTTGCCCGGCTTCGGGAGGACGACAATTCTCCGTTCCTTCCAGATATCCGGAAAGTGGGACGTGCGGAGAACGCCGTTAGCTATCCTGGTGAGAGCCACGGCTGTGCGCCACGGCATCATCACCATTGCTGTGGGCGGGGATGTTGTCAGGGCCTGGTGCTTTGCGCCTTGAGAGGCGAAGAGCAACCTTCCGCAGCTCGGCTGGGGAGTTAAAATCCCCCCCGCCCAGTGGCGGAGGCGAGCTGGAAAGCAGCTGTCGGACGCGGCCCTCTACGTGCTTGTGGAGCTGCTGGGTGCATAGTGAATTGTGTTTGTAGGTGGTTGGCGTGCATGTCTGCTGATGTCTGGGCGTTGTAGTGGCGTTGGCAGTTTAAGTCGGTGAGTGGGTTGATCGTGGTCTTCGGCCCGCTGATTCGTCTGTTCAGGGCGTAGAGGGACGTGTCGTTGGCGCCGGCTAGAGCGATGGTTCGCTCCCAGTCGGCCCTTCGACAGTCCCTCGCCCTTGCAGAGACGTCCTCAGCGAGTCGATTGAGATCGGCACATTTGTACTAATATAGTAATATTTACCAACTACCTAACGATCATCCCATAAAGCAATGTTAACCTCGAAAAAATTTGTGCATGGATCTTTCTCTATGGTTTTCTCCCTTATGTCATACGTATGGATTGAGGTGATATCATCCATAAAATGTAGTTAAAAATTAAAATTAAAAACTATTTTACAGTGTAAATATTTTTACATGTAAAATCTTTTATATTTTGTGCATGACCAATCCGAAATGAAAAATACCGACCGTGTGGTCTGTCTAGTCTGAGAATTATATGTTTACAAAGGTCCGCCTGTTTGTCCGTCTATACGTCCGCCATTCCGTAGAAAATGTACTGTATTTTTTATTACCTTTTGGTTGCAGTGACTTAGAATAATTTCTGAAAGTGATTTACGACGACGATTAAACAATAACAGCTAGGATCCTATTGTTCGTTCTCGAGTTCTCACGGGGAAAAGGTCTTGATGTTGTAATGTTGTACAAACGGCCAGATAGAGCGAGGGGAACGGTTTAGTCTGGTCTTGGATACCTTACTTCAAAAGGAAAATCTTGTGCGGTAAGGTACCCTAAAATAAGTAGCATAGTTCTCGAATTGAAAGTAGCATAAATATTTTTCAGTTTTACTTCAATGAATAAAAATTACCTTCACGCCTATTATCCCAGAAGATGTAGGCAGAGGTGTGCTAGTACATCCACAACACGTAAGTCTAGCAGATATACTAGAACACCCACGATTAGCCAAGTTACTGAGGCCCATGATGTCTTAGGTGGCAAGAATATGGCCACTTTGGGTACATTCCAATCCGGGGCAATGTAATGCATTCTTTACTTTAATAAATAACTTCCAATAACTCATATTAAGTTTCTGCCTCATATCGTTAAAGTACAATAACCTGTTAGCCGTTTGCGAGTGGGCGGCGTCCATCATATTGGGGTGTTCAAACAATAACTTATTAACGATGGGCACTGATAATTATTTTTATACTTAAAGGTTTCATGTTTTAAACATTTAGGTCAAATTTCGATTGCTGAGCGAACACTAGTAACAATAAACGCCCGTTGTTTTATAAGAATAAAAAAATGTCATAGATCTTCTGACGATATTGCGTTTAGTAACGAATAAACGAAGGGTCATGGGAAATAAAACCATTGTACTGTGAAGTGGCTGATTGATATTATATTATTCAATAGCTACTGTTTGCTACTAGCAGTCATGATACATATTTCAATTGTGTACTTGATGACCAACGTAACGGTATTTTTGTATTTTTAATTGAACATATTTTTACATTAACATAATGAGCCCTAAAACCGGACTATGAATTCGAGAAATCTCAAAACTTTTGTTCGTGCGAGGTCAACAAGGCAAGGCGACTCATCTTACGGGAAGTGATTATATATTTTCACTGATATTGGAATCGTGAGAGGATTTACCGGTTAGTAATTAGTAGCTTCAAATTTATATTTCTTCTAAATTATCGTAAATAAAAAATAAATATAAATATTTATAATGATTATGGTTTAAGTTACAGATGGTATTTTTTGTTTTCTAAATTACTTTTGAAAGAAGAATAATTAATAATTTAATTGAACAAGGAATAAAAAGATATTTTATTACAATGTTAATTACATAAAATATATATTGTAAAAAGTGGGGGAATTCCTCAATATAAGCAAAAAATGTGCAATAAATTACCTTATTTATTTCTTAAGCGTTTATCTGTAAAAGAATATTACGAGATATTTCCACCATAGTCATATTAATCTATCATTAATTAATTTATATTATTTAATCGGATATAACATTGGAAAGACTCAAAAGATTGTTTAGATACACAATAATTAGCAATTGTACATACTGTTAAATGTTTCTTCTCCCATTGCTGTAAATGGTCACGGCCTATTACTTTGGGAGACACCACACTGAATTTTGATGGAGGTGCACTATGTTATAGTGGTCGAATCTCGCGCGGGGCAGCGCACGCAGAGATCTACCAGCGCTCGTCACATCGTAGCGCCAAATCAATAAATGCCGTTGCTTGGCTGTTGTCGTAATTACTACTCCTCGGCGTGCAAACACTGCTCACTTTAACGAATTGTTTATATATTTTGTAAATTTGTATACGTCATAAATTACATCTCACTTTCAAAAGTTATTGTCACTTCTACAAGTGTCTACACTAATACTCCATCCGCCACATTATGAAAATTAACCAATGTTCAATGAAACTTGTGAACTAAACACATGAGTCTAAATTTGATTTACATTTAACGGTAATAAATACCACGAGAGTACAATGAAAGTAATAAATTAATGGTAATGTTACTGTCGAAAAATGTATTGTAATGGTTATAATACGTGTCGTAGTAATTAGGTACATTTATAAAAGATTAACACAATTATATCTGTATATAGTGAATGTTAAAACCCAGTAATATTTCAAAGTTTGTAGACAAGTAGTTATTACATTCAAGCGTATAAGTGTGTGTGTTTCAAATATAATATAGAATCACATTGGTATCTTAACATGTTATAGTATATTGATAAATTACAGATGATATATTAAGTCTATTAATGAATAGTGACGTTTGATAACAAAGACAAGAATTGAAGTACATCGAAATATTTAATTGTTTTCTCAATTGGCCTAATCTATTTTTGATTGTTGCCGATTTTTTTATAGTATTGAGGGGACAAACGAGAAAAGAAATGAAAAGTGTGTATCTTATAGACTGCAAGTACTGAGTCATCTCTTAAAATACATGTCGTGGTTCTAAGTGCTATCTTCAGTTCCCGAAATAAAATGTTTTGCTTTCGGACATGATTTCTTCGAATTCCCTTACTGCTTTGACCTCCTTTTTTATACGAACACTACGTGGACGGCCTGTTTCTCTGTCACAAACAGAGGAAGCCTCGTTGTACCTATTAATAGCGCGGTAGACAATTATTTCACTAATACCAAATGTATGGAGAGATTTGAAAGTGGCATTTGACTCCATACCTACTTCGCGTAATGCAATTACAGCGATTCTGTTCTTTTATCATCCCACTCCATTTTACATCGCAAAATATTGTACAATGTATTAGCGCCAAAATGAGAAAACACTATGAACAATCGTATAAAAATGACAGATTCCAAATTTAACAGTAATATTTTTAAATTTTTTATTTTAACAGTATTTTGGCCAGGTAAGTATAATTTTGAACTGGATATAACCTTTTCACACAATCTGTAATATGTAATTATAAAAAAAAAACTGACTGTCTCGAGGTCTATTGGTAAGAATTTTCTACCACACACGGAGGGAGTGGTAGCATTTGACAGAGGTACCCTCCAATCGTGACGGCCTAATTAGGCTATACCTGCAGCATATCAACCTTGTACAAAATATAACCAATTATTATCTTTCTATCTCGTGAAAGTCTGAAATAGTGGCTGAGCTGACATGGATCCTTTGGTTCTCTCTCTCAAACTCTTTTTAAGAGCTGTTTGAAGCGATGGTGGCCCTCGCTTAGGAGAGACATGCTTTTAAGATATACTGTATTCTTTAACATCAATTTCTTTGAAGTGATGACTTCAAAATTAATTATCACTGTTGAAATATACATGGCAAATCGATATGAAAAATCTTCAACTTATTGGTAACAATGTCAGTTACATGGTCATAATTACCTGAATAGTTTCTTAATTAGTCATACAGGGGGAAGTCCCTTTTGCTAGCTGTTTTTATATTCTTTTGCTTTACATCTGCTGAAATAAAAATAAAAACAAAAACTACACATATTTACCCCAGTTCTCTAACGGAGAAGGCAGAGAATTAAAATAAAACTAAGGTTATAAAATATTCATATCTCGATGTCATGTCTATTTATTTCTAACCAGACTAAATACCCAAAGGTATTTAGTCTGGTTAAAGGATTTTTACGTAACATATCCATAACATTTTAGTCTGTAGATTTATTTAATGTCACGGGGGCATCCACTATTTATTATGCTGGGCGAGATCTGATGAATGTGTGGGGAGTCTTGAGGTGAGATTTGAAAACTTACTTGTTAACGCTCTTGTTAATAACTTGCTAATGCTCACCTGCTGTGGTAAGATGACCGAAACTGTGACGAAAGGGGCACGTCAACGGCTTCTGGATTAGTTTTACTCTCTTGTCAAATCTCATTTCGTATAAGCTGCTGACGGTAGACTGTAGAATGTGTATGTAAAGTGCGAACCTTCTTATCAAAAATAACTGTATTTACTACTTTGTATTTATTATTATGTCGCAGTAAGAGGTTTAGTTTATGTGAAACAATCAATCGCTTAGAGGACAGGATTTATCTCTAAGCTGTAATATAGATAAGCACCTGTGTGTTTACTAGCTGTGCAACGCGAAACCACGTTCTCGTGTGAAGTATGTGCCTAGGCCAAGTAGGACAGTAGAATATGTATTTGATCTGCAGTGATATTGAGTTCCACGTACTATTAATTAATCTATGGTGTGCTGGTGTTTTGTTGGCGTAAAGTGACGAGACGCGTACCTTTTAATTTGTAATTTTTCTGGATGACTATCATTCTGGATGACACAGCTCCTATGAATCGCAATAGCGAGGCAGGCTGTCACTGTACGGCGGCATCATGTGAGCAAGAGGTGCCCCCCTATTACTAAAATTCTAGGAGCACACATTATATACAAATAAACGCATGTATTTTAGCTTTTTCAAATGATTGTACGAGATTTCTACTATAGGCACCAAATATGACTCCATTCCAGTGAATTGATTAGGATTAATAATCTACTTACGATTTAATTGTGGCCTTACAACTTTTTTATAATTCATTATGTTTCCATTCAAAAATTTTATAGGAAGGTTTATGGAGTTTTGCTGGGAAATAACTTTAGTAATTAGTAGTCGATTAATATTTGATCTAACACTCTTATCTATTGAAACAATATATAAATATATAAAAAGAAACAAGTAAAAGTTTACAAACTATTTATTCTTATTGGCAATATGAAACCTAACCGCAAAACAGCGGGGTAATGGTAGACTCTCATAAAGAAAACTTATACTTTACTGCCTGAGAATAATGCGGATCGGTAGTCTTCGAAGGGCTCCGATTTTTTTTCTTGGTTTGTTTGAACGCACTAACCTTAGGAACTACTGGGCCGATTGTCGATCATTTTTCAATACTACATAGACCATTTATCCAGGCAGGCAATTATACCATGTTATGAGTAAATTAGCGGAACAACACTCGCGCAGCCCCCGCTGTTTGCAATGTATACGACGACCGAGAGGCGCCGGTTGGTAGAAGAGCACGTTACGCCAATGGTAGCGGGTTGGAATCCCGCCCGGGTCATGGACGTTTATCTATGTATTATATATATATATATTTACATGAAACGAAAAATTACATAAAAAAATTGTACTAAGCATATTTTTACTGTCAAGTACCTTTACACAAGTACTTACGATACTCAACACAAAGCTAGGTTGACGTACTCACCCGACCATAGTTCAAGCCTTGTCGTGGCGGTGAGGTGAACCCAGGTGAAACCAATTGAACCGAAGGGAATCTTTGCACCTCTCTTATAATAAGAGGGGGCTAAACCTCACCCTTTTCCATTGTTCGAAAGTCGGTCGGGTTGTCCTATAGCGCGGGGCGACCCCATCTGTGGAGGTGAAGCCGGTCCCTTAGGGGTCTGACTAGCCGTCGAAGCGCCCTGATGATTTGTTGTTCCGTGGCACTTCACCAAGGGCGGCACTGATGGCACTCGCGGTGGTTTTTGTGGGTATTTGGCACTATAATGTGCCTCGAGTCCCACACACCACTGGACCCCACCCAGGGCCACTAAAGGCGCGTAAATGCGTTTCCCCGCGTAAACAAAAAAAGTCCTATTTTTCTTTATCGCTTTAAGAAGGCTGTATACATTGCGTTTCTTTTGTCAAGATCAGTTATTTATAATTGGTTTACTGTAGTCATTATGACAATTTTATTCCTCATAATACTAATACAATATATAATACCTTCCGTTACTGAGTGATTAATGTACGGACTGACAGACATCACACAGCCGAAACGACATTGAAACTTGAAATTTAGTACAGATGGTTCTATCACGATGTAAGTGAGCACTAAGGGTTTAAGAAATAACCCCTAAGGGGATGAAATATTAAGCCGAATTTCACGATGGCAAACGGGTAATAATGTGGTATTTTCTCTGCTAGTATGTCACAATATTCATTATAACACTGTCTGTCCCTGATGACTTTGCTTATGTATTCTTTTTTTAGCGGGGTTTCATTTACTAAATCCAAAAAAATATAATACATATACTTCCTTTATTACAAAAGGATGAATTTTCATATCCGTACTTAGGGAATTATGGCTTACCCGGACAAATTTGCATCCCCAATTCCAGCCCCTTTATGATTGCTTTTAAAACAAAGACCATTGTACAATTTTATTTCGATTCGTTGAGTCGTTTAGTCATGAAAACGTAAAAAAAAACAAACACTTATTTTTATGGCTAGTATAGAGATACCATGAGCTACTTTAGAAATTTGTTGATAATGTTTCATTGCTAATTTTACAGTTTTCCGATTAAACCCTATCAAAATTTATAACGTATAGATAAGAGTAAGGTAACCTTTGCGCGGATAGAAATAGCACACACAATAATTGCACATGTCACTTGACTTCAATTACAATGTCATTGCCGTTTCTTTAATCACACGATCCACAAACATGGTTGACGTAACAACGCGGACGTATTCGTATATAAGTTCGCTATGGGTTTATATTTATTAAATGCAAACTATAAAATAAAGCCTTTCTACAGTACGTTTGAGCAGGTATTTGAAAATTGATGTCTTAAGTTTACGCGAATGTTAGACATTACAATTTTGCTGTGAGGCCTCGAAAAATCCCGTTTGAAGAAACTATTTCTAATGCAGAGGATTTCCTGTATAAAAATAATATTAAGAAGGAAGATTCGGAGGCCACAAGGCAGGATATATCGTCAGTTTTAAGAAGAAGCTCCGTGCCAAAATTGAATATTCCTTTCGAAAAATACAAAGCGTTGCAAAACTTAAGCAAAATACAGGATATAAAGGTTCTCCGCGTGGATAAAGGTATGCCACCGTAATAATGGGTACGACAGACTACAATGACAACATTGAACGCCTTTTATCGGATGACTTCACTTACAAAAATGTCAAAATCGACCCAAGTAACAGCATTGTAAAATGGACCAGTGATCTCATTAAAAGTCACTCCGAATCATTGAGTCTGGACGTTAAAAACATAATCCCTCCGTGTGCAAAACCACCGAAACTGTATGGGTTGCCGAAAATACACAAGACTGGTGTTACACTACGTCCTATAGTTAGCCAAATTGATTCACCAACTTACAAATTGGCTCAACATGTGGCTAAAGTCCTATCATCACTTCGTGGTCTCCCTAAAGCATTTACAAGGGATTCATACCACTTTGTCGAAGAGATACAACAACTACATCTTTATGACAATGAAATTATGGTCAGTTTTGATGTACAATCCCTATTTACATGCTTACCAATAGAGGAGTGCATATCAATAGTAACAGGAAAGCTGAAGGATAATAACCACTGGAATATGCTGAGCTATTAAAATATTGCCTCACGTCTATATGATGTGGATATAAATAGTATAAATTCCAAAATACAATTTACAATGGAGTTAGAGGCAAATAATTCTTTAGCTTTCTTAGATGTTTTGATCATCCGTAATCCCAACATCACATTCAGTCATACGATATATAGAAGACATACCCATACTGATCGGTATCTAAACGGCAATTCTCATCACCATCCAACACAGTTGTCTACCGTGGGTAAATCTTTGTTTCAGAGAGCACGAGGCATCTGTGACAAGCAACACCAGGATACCGAACTTCAACACGTCAAGCAAGTTCGGCGAGACAACAAGTTTCGGGTTCCCCGTCTGCTCCACAGAAACCGAGTGAAATCAGCCACTGTCGAGCGCACACCTGCTATATTACCATACTTAAAAGGGGTGACTGATAAAATTGGCTATATTCTTAAGCGAGCTTCAACAAAAACTTATTTTTAGCCGCCAAAGAAGATAAGTGAGTTCTTACCATCAGTGAAATGCCATATCTCTCTGTAAGATGCAGGAGTGTACAACCTTGATTGTGACTGTGGACTCTCCAATATAGGGCAAACTAAAGGATCTATAAAAACTCGCGTTAAAGAACATATAGCCGATATGAAACACCGAGGTGTTGCAAAATCTGCTGTCTGTGAGCATGCTGAAGTTGGCCCCTGCCATTACATTAGATTTGATAAACCACAAATTCTCACTAGGGAACATCGATTCCTTCCAAGGATGATCCGTGAGGCTATTGAAATTAAAAAACATCCAAATTTCAATAGAGACAATGACTGGGTTCTTCCCTCTGCTTGGGATCTAGTGGTGAACATAATCAAAAAGTAAAGATAACAATAACCTCAAGACAGCAAGATATAATAAGTACTGTTTGCGTTAATCGGAACAACTAAAATTATAATTCTTCGGGTACTTTTAAAAACTTGGTACATCAGGACATCTGTCATCTCAGTCCACCCGTGACCATGGTTGCTGTAAAGCTTCTGAAACGTCGGGCTACATTTTATTGTAAGCTATTTATTTGCAAAGTCTATTCTCGATTGCGTTGCCCCAGATGTAATTCAGAAATGTATCTAATACGATATCTAAGTACGAGATCTGAAAGATGTAGTGTCATTGTAGTCGAATCGACCAGCCAGGCCGCGGAGGCAGTAGTGGCTTTTTGAGGTATGATTAGGCGTGCGAGGGAGACTACCCCCTCCATTGAAATAATGCAGCAGAGGCGGGTTTGCACTTTTGCCACCAGTAGACTTTCGAATTTCGACGCTGACTCAGATATCCTGCAAAAGTTAGTATAGGGAACATTTACAATTAATACAATTCCTTGAAATCATGATAAAATAAATAAAGTCTCTCCATATCAGGAGCAACTATTGTAGCTGCTCCTGATATGGTCTCGGGTAAGTCTCGGGCCTAACTATAATGCCTAGGGTGGAAATCTTAGTTGTTTGTGGTGTTATTGCGGTTAATAAAACTGTCCAAGTCTGTCATAAGTCTGCCATTCCAAATCGAACTGCGCGTGGGACTAGTGTACCGAGGATCCGGTCAGGGACCGGAAAATCCCCTTTTGATTAAGCCTATTTTAGGGACATCCTATTGAAATCTTACTCAAATGAAAAGGTTGATAGTGTCAGTCTTTCGATGTGGAAAGCATTTTGAATAAGTCGCTTACTTCTGTTGCGCTTACCCAACTATAATAAATATAATAAGTACCCAATAACATAAAATATATATAAATATACTCAAATATACATATTTGTGTGCTTACTATAATAGGTTTACATTATGTTTATCTCTTCTCCGCGTATGACTTTCTGTTTCTACAAAAAAACCTAATGAATGGGTAAGCTACAATAGAGTCACGAATTCGGTTAGTGCTTACCCGAATTAAGTCTACAGATTTGGTTAGCCTTCATCTACGCTATGTCCACGATTTGATTATCGCATCGATAGGGTATTTGAAAACATGTCTATGGAATACCCAATCAAATACCCCTTTAAGGGTAAGCGGTTCTGGTCCCTGGATCCGGCCCGGCGTAGGCACTCCTGTATATCATATATAACAAAGTCCTTAAAAAATCTAACGGACGGATTTTCATGTTAGAGTTGGTATAATTTTAACCTATGGATAGAGCGACTCTCAAGGATGGTTAACTTTAGTAAGTGTGTACTTTATTCACGGACAAGGCCTTGGCGGTTCGTTAGCTTTGCATGTAATAAATATTTGACCGTGTTTTTTTTTTCACGAAGACGCGCCCCACCAATTTTTGGGTGAGGGATCGCGGGGTACGGGGAGTTTCACCGGAGCGAATTGAAGTAGAGCATCTTTCCCTTTGACTGTGACGCTTTCTCTTAATTGGTATATTTATTGTAGTGTGCGCGTGCACTCATAGGTAATTAATGTGTACCGATAACACTAAAACATTGCACACTTATATTATAAACGATTAGGAGGAATAGTGGGGCGCGTCTTCGTGGATTGCACTATCTATAACGTAGGTTACGTTACAACGTACGTACGAGGGTGGCGTAGGCTGATTGGAAATAAAAGGAATATTTTGGTAAAGTGGTGATTTGTTTTCACCATTATCGAATAGTACCTACCTCTTTTTGGGTTGATACGCTTAACCTAGCGATGTTCAAATTCATATAACTCGTTTTGGAGACTGGGAACAAAAGTAGCCTCACGGTGGTAAATCTAGATAAATGGCTGGATGTGGCCGCAAATCATAGTAATTTCGGCAAATTTGACCATGGCAACGGCGTGCAGTATATATAGTAGAACCACGCTTTCTTTCTTTCAAAATATGTTTAAGTATTATCTGGATGTTCAGTAGCTAACGAACGAAGTTATTGTCAAAGTTACAATTAAATTGTACAATAATTATCATAGTAAGAAATACATTATTAACATTTGTAGCTTACAATTATAAATTATAAACAGATAAAAAAATACAGCCTCTATGGTTTGTATACTTTGATTAACTGACATTAACCTGCACTAATTATTGGGATATTTAAAACAATATAAGAGGTATAATTATAGAATACTAGTGATCTACCCCGGCTTCGCCTGTGGATAACTGGGCCCAGATATTTGCTCTTACAAATCATACTCTCAAACCTTCCCCGGGTATCGCGCGATCCATGTATGGAAACCACATGAAAATCCGTTCAGTAGATTTTGAAAAAATCCATCGCACACAGATAGACAGCTTTTGGGACTTTCTTTTTATGAGATTATTTATGAACATAAAACTTTATGAATATAAAACTGTAGCACCACATAGTTTTATTGGGAATCCTCTAAGTACCTACAAATATTAAAAATGACAATAACAACTACTTATCTACGCAAGTGATCGAATAACTTTATGAAGTTTACGAAGAGCACATATGGAGGGCTACTTGGATGAGCAGTGGTGAAGACATTCACCGTATAGCACACAATGGACATCGACTTGTAAGGATTTTTCTGTTCTCGATATTGATTTCCTATATTGATTCTATGGTATATGGGGAAACGAGCAGTCGTAGCCTTTTATGGCTATCAATGCCATACTTGTGCAATGCGAATTGTTATCCGGATGAGAGTTACTCTCATTTCCTCCTCCTTTTCATTGAGCCATCGGAAACATACAAATTCTCATGATACACGACAGTTTATCAATCACGGAGGTATTATCAATTATGTGAGCGGAAGGTAGGTACGTCCCCGTTCATGCTAACCCAATTAGGCTGCAATGCAGCAGAAGCAACAATGCCTGCAGAAACCTGGTGCTTGAACGCAGTTAGATCGATTTGTTCGCATTGTGGTGCTGGATCCACAGAACTCTGTGTTACCAACCAACATGAGAACGAATAAGTCTCTGTTTAGAGTGTGTTGAACATCAAAAATAGCTCAAGATCAACTGCCGGGAACCCCCCACCCCTACGCTATTTGATACGTTAGGGAAGAAATACAAATTCAAAGATCACGTTTTTGGGTTTTGGAACCAAAAACTTCATTATGTTTTTAAGTTTCTTAAAGTTCCTCTTGGCACTCGTGTTATCAGTACAAATCTATTGATACATCATACATGAAAATCCGTTAAGACTTTCAGGCTGCAAGAAGATATATGACGGGTACTTAGAAATATACATGCAGACATACAAAGTCTCGAAAAACATTGCCCTCCTTCTGACGCAGTCTGATAAAAATGCGGTAGAAGGAAAGTGTAACACAAGGTGTTGATAATATTTTATAAGTAAACCAAGTATATGTGCATATAGAATTTCTTAGTTCTTCATAACACTAAGTTTAGGCACCAGTACGCCACGTTACACCAAAACCTATTAAAATCTATTTTTACTCTTATTTTAGCAGATATACCGTGGCGTATATATATAGACCTGTATATCTTTTATATACCTGTATTTCACGTCATCAGGTCACCGCTTCTACTCCTAATTTTATTATTAATCAATTATAATTTTGTATAAATGTACTAGTGGAAACCTCGCCGATTCTTTTGGACATAAATAACTACAACTAACTTACTTTCTCACACAATTTCTGCTCATATCTTTCAAATAAGTAAGTATGTTGATCATAATTTGTATTTTTCGACGGTCAGCGATTAGTTTTATAGCATAGAGAGAAACGACAGGATCACACAAGCCATTGCATCGCCTACAGGCTACTGTGACTGACGCTTATAGACATCCCTTAAGCCAGGAGGATATGCGGGTTCGTTGCCGTTGAGCCACAAAATATTCTTGGTCAATAAAGCTAGGTACACCTGCAGATCGATTAAGTAAATCCACTGGAAAACAGCGAGTTTTTAGCACGTTCGATTGAGTGGTGAATTAACGGAAATATGTAAGTTAATCCTGAAGTACAGCTTCAGGATTAACTTAGAGGAAGTGCCATGCTGGATTGTAGCCAAATTGGGCCGGCACGACCGAGGCAGTTATGCAGTCTCGTCGCAGTGTGATGTTTCGGTGGGCAATTAGACGGAGAAGGGGCAACATATTTGTATATCACTAAACGGCTCCGATTGGTCGTTTGCCTGCTAATGTTAAAAAAATGTACCCTTCAATAAAATATAACAAATAAATAAATAAAGTAATAGTTTTTATTCTTAGATAGGTATTCTTTATAACAATGTTACTGTTCTATAATTAACCAGAGAGATGTTACGTAACAAATAATATCTGAATGAAAAAGTAGCAAGTTTTGAAAATGATTTATTATCCATCAATGTACTGCATATTGTTTAATGAGTTATCACTACTTGCATTAACTGATTGAAATGTGATGCGATGCTCTGATGCATAGGGGCCTGTAAAAAAGAGAGACTGTTTAATTTAAATGCACATTATATCTATACTAAGACGTAGCGGAAGAGACAGGTTTTTTTGTAACTTGCTAGTCACATCCAACTTATATATATATATGTTTTGCAGTTCGTGTTACAGTGACATGTATGATATACGTCAGAAGTGTACGAAAGAAGAAAAATGTAACAAACGTATATATACGTCGTAATATATTCTCTATGCTCCATCACGATTTTTTGTCAACAATTTGTGCTAGAACTGCCGTTTTCATTTTTATCTCGTAAGCAGATATCGTATAATATTTTTTAATACAGTACAATAATAATGTTTGTGATGGTGTAGCGTGGCTTTATGTTAATTGAAATAATTTGAACAGTTTTACTCTTTTTAACTTGTCTTTAACATAAATCTTCTTTCGTTTCGTTCATAAATCGTCTTTAAATAATATGAGTACATAGATAGAAAAATGTTTATTTTTAAAAGTTAAAAAATATATGTCTATTTACTAAATAAAAGTCACAAGAACCAGATCGCCAGACTGTATTAAGATCTTCTTCCTCACTAATCAACTCTAAATGAACATTTTGTCTTCTCAGCAGAAGCTACCGGAATCATGCTTAATAGGTAGCTATACTGTAAAACTTAGAAAACTTGGTATTACTATTAATTCTACATTTTGCTTTTTACTACATATTCCTGGCCTAGGATTTTTGGAAAAAAATTCTCAGGTTGAAATCAATGGTACCTTTTTATCCTTTTCTTGATACTGTAATTTGGAATAACAACAATAGTTATTGGAATATAAGATTAAAACATTTCAGTTCTATCAGTAGTCCTAATGTCTATTATGCTTTATTTATAATTTTATTAAAATCCTATTAAAATAGTTAATTTAACGCAAACTTCAGTAATAATAACGTCATAACTTCACACCACTGTACCAAATTAGACACAAACATAATTTATAAGCTTGTTAGAGAAATTACTACGGTTTGTATATAATGTTTGGAAAATGAAACGGAAATACTTTGCAACGTTATTCACAGGTCTGCCACGTAACATGACAAGCTAGCAGTAACACAAATTCTGCATTTATATGGCAGGAGAAAGTCCGTCGGGTCTGCCAGCAATTTTCGAAAATATAATAAAAGTTAGATTTAAATAAAAAAAATTATATTCTTCGAAAATCATCTTAAAAGTAATGTTATAACAATAATTGCTTCTTGTAGAAAATAATAATTATTTTTTGTTGTGAAAGTCACGAGCATCGCTATCGAAGTTTAAATATTTCTTTATTTAAACTAAACATGTGATGGTGAGGAAAATTAATTATTTAAACAAAGAACAAACGAATGATAACTGAGGTACACATTTTATGTTTGCTAATTGCATTTAGATATAGATTATACTACAGATTATACGTAAGAGCCTTCTGACAATGAAACGAGTCTTCATTATTCTTCAATTTTTGACCACGCGTAGAAATTTGATTTGCTGGACATTTCATACGCACCCAAGTTTGTCGGGGATGTATGGATATTTTTTATATTATCTTAAATGGATTATGATTAAATATTATATAAAGCTCATCAGTGTCACCAGATCTGGTCACACTTTTGCTTTTATTTAATGAACAAATGGAATTTTTCCAATTCTGAAGTCTTATTTCTGCAAAATGGCTATAGTAAAGTAACTCAAGTTTTTTTTTTAAATTTGTACGATACGAAAAAGAAAAATGGATTTTAGGTCGGACAGGTCAGTGAAAGTGTCCTTAGTAATAATATTTTTAAAGGAAATAATACTAAATAGTAATCATCATCATTATCGGTCCAGTGCTGGACATAGCCTTCTTTCAATGACCGCCAAGACGACCGATCTAAAAACTAATTATAATATCTAATACTAAATAAAGTAATAGAATAATAATACATATGAAAATGTTACTACAAGTTTTGCTTGTACTGGGATAGTTCCTTCCACAGTGTTGCTTGCCCCTTTGATATATGAAATGTATTCATGAAATGAAGACTTATAGTATATTAAGTTTAACATCTCACAGTTAAGACCCGAATTTGAAAATTTCTTAAAGCCGATAATGGATTTGAGATTTGTCTCGAAGCGATTATAAGATTTGCATTTGGTAAGGCTTTGTGACACATAGATAAAACATGACTGAAAATGAAGTACGTATTGTACTACTATAAAGGTACTATTTGCGTTTTAATGTTTCTTTCACTAGTCCGTTTTCCTATAAATAAAAATTTATACAAGATTTTTACAAACTAAAACCTAAAAAGCTGACCTTCTTTCGATAAAAGCGTAGGTCCCAACACTGTCGTGAGCATTGCTCCAAGTAACGTTGTCAAAAGTATTGCAATGACTATAATATTAGAATGCTGCTTTGCTATATTTTTGTCCTGTACTGTAGCTCCTTCTGTCCATATAGAGTCTGTAGCGACGCGCACTAATACGGCCTGAAAAAGAAATGATCTGCATAATTACACAACAATTGTTTATATTATTACCTACTATGATACATATATAATGCCACATTTATATAAACGGGAATCGGCTGAGATTAGGGTTTACCATGTACTGCGATACTAAAAAATCTTTTACTTCATCCATAATAAGAGGTAGTAAGCGTCATTGCTCTATTGCAGTTAAATCGTGACTTCACGACCAGTCAGGTTCCTTGTAATACCGACGTAAAGTGATTTTGCAGTCCATATTCGTGCGTTCGTCGAGGAAGCAAAACTCACCTGCATAACCTGGTCGTATTTTTATAAATTCGGATAAATCCTAAACTTACAACGTATGTGATGGGTTTATCTAATTGTGTGTGCTTTAATATGATTCCTATATCTCTTTACGAGTGTCATGTTTTATAAAATCTCTTGTTAAGTCTATGAAGAATTAGTGCTGCGGTCGCAAAATTAACATTCTTATGCACAAAAATATAAACTCATATATTTTCTCAATGTGAATATTAAATAGATTTGAAGGGTAAATATAAATAATTTATCGTGTCATTCGTCACGAATAACGACAACATAACAAAGAAAACTGTTGTAGCTGAATGATTATGATGTAGAAACGCAAGTGAAAATTGATGACATATTTGAATTTAGAGTGAAAAATACGCAATTGCTTCTTTAATATAATTAAGGATCTTTTAATAAAATGTTGCTTCCGTAAATGAAAGTGTATTACGCTCGATATCACCATAGATGAGTTTATACTAAGGGTCGGGTTTACAAGTTAATGTTAGCCTAATGCAAACATAAGTATCAAACAGATTACGAATTTGGGTTTTACAGGACCTTCAGAGTTGAAGAAATTGTTAAATTAAGAATTAGTTGACGTTTCGAACGTAGAATAGTTCCTAGCCGCCTCTCTGACGTGTTGAGAATGACGTTAGCTGACCACCTTTACATTTCGTTTATTGTGGCTAACATTCATTCTGAGGATACTGTGAACTACGAACACAGCGGGATTACAATAGTCCAAGATGGGCCCTGAAAAAAATAAATAAGGAGTTGCTGCTTGAGGCATCTATTATTCAGTGGGCGCCCCTTTTAGAGTGTGACGTTGAAGCAGGAGCGGAGTGGCTTAATAGAGAAATGGGTTCGGAATAAGCTCCGCCCTGCCACTCCACCAATCACACAGAGTCTGCAGCCACAACTTAGAGAGATAGTGGTATCTATCATTTTTCCAAGATAGAGTGATTGGTCGCCAGCTGTGCTTATGTCCACTGAAGAAGCAAATGAAGATAAGGAGGTGCCGCCACTGACGTCCGCAGAGACCGAACGGGTGATGTTTAAACTAACACCAAAAACAATGACGGGATTCCAGGGCGCATGTGGTTTTTAGCCCGACAAACCATGGAAGAGCGAGTGCGTGAAGTTTTCTCGAGTTGCCTAGTACGAAGTCGCTTTCCACGCCGGTGGACTTGACCTGGTCCTAAAAAATGGACGAATTAATGCCGATTATTTGTCGATGCGCACCGTGTGTTACCCAACGAAGGAGACGCGATGGCACGAAAGAGAGTGTCAGCGCTTGGACCGTTCCTGTTGAACCTCGGATACAATTGGGTCCGACATGGTTCTCGCACCAATGGTACTTTAACTTTCCGCTTCACACAGATACTCGCTGGACACGGATGTTTCGGTCGTTTTCTGTGTGAGGTGATAGTGAGAGGAAACACCAGCTTGTCAACATTGTGATGAGTTAAGAGATACGGCTCACCACACTGTGGCAGTTTGTCCTGCGTGGCATAGTCAGCGTGCGGCGTTGATGGAAGTTCTTCACTTGCTTTCGGTGCTATGCGGTTATAGCAACCTTCACTGAGCTAGTTATGCCAACTAAGAAGCAGCATAAACGCAGGAGAGAGGTGGAGGCATTGCACACTTCGAGAAGCCAGAGGCGCAGGCGAACGGCTGCGCGTAGTAGCCGCTCTCTGCCAGCCTAGGGAGGAATCATTGGGTGGCGTGGTGGGGTTTAGTCGTCAACCAAAATTAAATATTCCTAAGTTCATTGATGTGTCTAGTGTTCAGACATATAAGGGTGAATAATTTTGTGGGAGATACAATATCTCCTGTGGAGAAGCGCCCAGAAGGGTGTCCGCTGACGGAGCCCCGGAAGTATGCTAGCGCGTTCCCGAGGCTCCGTCGTTAGGCGGAAGAGATGGAACACCATTGGTGGTTTTGCTGGGTGGTGAGTGTCGATGAGAGTCCCACATAAACGTTACCCCGGGTCTACAGCGGTATGCATTTCCCCAATGGAAAAATAAATAAATAAAAAAGTACAGGTTATTAAAGGTCAGATTGTCAGATTGTTACTAATTCTAAAATTGGCTACAATCCGATAATGGATCCCGGAAAAGTTAGAATTATATGTGTTGCTTATATATTCTCTTTAATAATTTGCACAATTATGTATTTTCGTTTCGTTATATATTGCCCTGCCCTAATGGTGGATATATAGTTTCCTAATGTTAGAGGGAAAATCCTAACTGTAAACCGTTTTCGAGTGTTATTTTTTTATTCCGAAGATTACATTTTGAAGGCGACCTCGTTATCGCCATTGTGATTGCAGAATTGCGCTTAAAATGAAAAGTTAATTAAGTTTTAACTAAAAAGTTAAACCAATGAGTCGGGCGACTGAACAATTATACCAGAGCGCAGGAACCTGTCTTTGTCTTAGCCCTTCGACCACATGATTTTTTTTTCAAAATTAATTTTTTTTATATTTTCAGTGCTAAGTTTGTATTTTTGGTTTAAATTGAATTTTTCTCTTTTTTTAAATTTAATCGGACATAGCCCACAACACTTTCCCAGCGGTGCTACTCCTGTGTCTTCAGGATCGACAACAGCCACCACTTGTGACCCTTTAATATGATCGCAGGGAGGGCGAGGGAATGCTAAAAACTGCATTAGAACTAGCAACGAAATTGATCAGAAGAAAATAGGAGGAGTTGGAAGTGTT
Source organism: Eumaeus atala (assembly GCA_017140195.1). Classification (NCBI taxonomy): domain Eukaryota; kingdom Metazoa; phylum Arthropoda; class Insecta; order Lepidoptera; family Lycaenidae; genus Eumaeus; species Eumaeus atala. The sequence continues at coordinate 389,722 of JAFELO010000794.1, forward strand.
TCCCTCCCCCGATACAAGCGAAAACAAACTTGGACTTAAACAGCCTTGATAGACACTTTCAAATCAAATCATCCACACTAAATTCTCTTACAAACTCTTTTTTTTTATTCTTAAGTTCTATTCTTTTTTCGAGCCCGTTCCCGAAAGCGATGTTGCTAAAATCTGCCCTCAATCACGTCCGATGCGATAGGCTGTGACAACATATCCCGAAAATGATTAACCTAACACCACCATCTGTTATTCCTGTCCTTACATTTATATATAAATACATCCTTGTCCACTGGAGCCTTTCCGACACCATAAAAACACGCTTTCTTAATTCCATTGCCTAAACATAACAATTCGTCATCTTTCTCAGACTATAGACCCTAATCCTTATTAGCCTATTTGTCAAAAATTCTCGTCTTGTCTATTCGCAACTAAATACCTTTCTTTCTAAATCTTGCCCCTTAAATACTTATCAGCCTGGTTACCGCTCCAGTCACAACACGGCCACTGCTTTAATTAAAATTTCAGACGACTTTAGACAGCGCATTGATATATCAAAGCTATCAGTCAGTTATTCAGTATTCATTACTTGATATTAGCAATGCTTTTAATAATGTTGACTTTAACATTCTGTTGGGAATCCTAAGTAGCTTAAATGTTTCTGATTCTGTAGTTAACTGGTTTCGATCCTATCTTGTTGGATAACAGCAGCGTATTCAAGCGAATGACTGCTACTCCAATTGGGCATATACTTTTACCGGGGTTCCACAAGGCGGCGTGTTGTCCCCGTTACTATTTACAATTTTTATTAACTCTATTACACAGCAATTGTCTTCCCCCTACCGTCTTTATGCAGATGACTTGCAAATTTGCACCCATTCGGCTTTTTGAGATACAGATAGGGCCATTGGCATTGTAAATTGTGACTTGAACCGGATACTCAAATGCGTCAATTACGTTCAGACCATAACTTGTTGCTAAAAATTCCAACTCACTCATATACTACCTACAGCAAATCTTTTGTGCTTCACAGTTGTGGAATAATTTACCACTTAGTATGCGTCGTTCGCCATCACACAACATATTCAAAAAACGTTTAAAAGATCACTACAAATTTTGCATTTAAGGCACGCTAGCATTTAGATACTAATATATCGTAAAATTCACAAAAAAATTACAGTACCTTTTTTTTATATATATGATATTTATAATATATCCTATATTGTATTATGTTCCATATATTTTTTATGCATATTTTTTTTATAATGTTTGTATAATAAATAAATTTGTATTGTATTTAATTTTTTTTAATTACCTGTTACGCCCTACCTGTTTTGTTTTATGCTTGTTCATTAAATGTAACTTACGAAAGGCAGCCTTCAAGAAATTGCTTTTAAGCAATAAATCTGCCTTTCGTACACTTACGTAATTTATTCTATTTTTTTTCTTCCCCTTGAATTTGTAGTTCTTTTTTTTTGTGGTGTAATTTTTTTTCTCTTGTTTGTTTTCTGTTTTTTTTTTGTAATCTGTTTAATAAAATAACAAGTAAGCGCCGATGCTGCTCTTGACAAATGTTATGCAATACTTCGCAAATAATACTGTATATAAGTATATCGCGACGCAATATTTACTAAGCCACGAAACGCAACGCAACGCAAAATTAGTCCTTGCGTATGGTTGGAGCCATTCACTCTTAAAATCTCGTACATTTTATACATATATTATTAAAGCTGATGACGATGAACATAAAGTAAATAAGCCGCAGTTTATACACACGGTGTTATAGATAAAAGAATTTGGGTTTCAATAAAACAATATTGCTTCCTACTATATAAATTGTGGCAGTGTAACCAAAGCGAGACCGAAGCATTTTGACAAATAAAACTTTTTAAATAGGAGGTAATGAATGGATGAAACCCGAGTGAATATATTTTTATCTTGTCGTGGTTTGTTGTTGTTCTACCAAATTAAAAGTTGCAGTTGTTTGAACCTTTAAATTTAAATAACTCTATTTCCGTTATTTTTAATGCAATTTAAAAGTATTATAATTCAGTAAAGTCAAGAGTACCTACGTACCGTACGTATGATGATATTAGCCTGATATAAAGTTTCGTTCAACGTTATTTTATGTAACAATCCAAACATATTGTAAATTTACATTTGTATGATTGAACATGTATTCGAACAGTACTTTAGTGCGTCTGTATAACGATAATCGAGTTCTAGTAAATTATAAAACCATAAAGCTACAATTATATTTCTATGGTGGCTTTGTGTACTATTAAATTTAAAAAGAAATCCGCCTTCAAAAGTAAAACAAAGTAGACTTAAGGTCCATTGCAACGGTCTCAATTTTAATTATGACTACCCTGTTGAGAACATGAATATCAGATAAATCACGAATTTCAGTCCCACAGGTTCCAGGAGAAACTGCCAAATTAAATATTATCTCAGATGAGGCTTGAGCGGCGTGTAGTCTCTATAGTGCGTTCACAGTTATTTTACTTTAATTTATTGTTAACTTATTAATATTTAGTTATCTTTTATCGAGGCAAAAATCACATATTATGATACCTTTTATTGCTTCTCCGCTTTTTGTATGCGGTGATAGAAGATGTCAGACAATACTAACCGCCATAAAAAGAAATGTCAGAGGTAAAATAACTTTCAACGAGTGCGTTATTTTTAAAATGATACATAAAACAAAAACACTTTTACGTTTTCTAACATGTTGAAAATATGCGATTTCTTATTATTTTTTTAGTTTCAATGTACAGAAAGGGAAATACTTTAGAACTCAAACAATTTTAATAAGTAATGGATTAATTTAATATTTAATACCTCCCCACCATGGTTCAAGCCTTGTCGTGGCGGTGGGGCTCAGTAGCCTGGGGTTATCCGAGACACCTACGGCGAAGCCAATTGAACCGAGGAGGTGGCGGCTCTTAGTACCCCTCCTATAAGAAGAGGGGACTAAAGAGCAGGAGGAGGTGCCGCTCTTTGTACCCCTCTTATAAGAAGATGGGACAAAAGAGCAAAAAGTGGCGGCGCATTTGCGCACGGGGCAAGGGGCGAGGATAGGAACCTCACCCCATTGCACTGCCCCAAAGTCGGTGGGGTTGTCCTGTGGTGCGGGACAACCCCAACTGTGGAGGTGGTGTCGGTCTCTTCGGGCGCTGACTTGCCCTGATGATTTGTTGTTCCGGGGCACCTCATCAAAGACGGCACTGGTGGCACTCGCGGTGGTTTTTGTGGGTATTCGGCACTATATAATGTGCTGCGAGCCCCACACACCACTGGACCCCACCCAGGGCCAGTGAAGGCGCGTAAATGCGTTTCCCCGCGTCAAAAAAAAAAAGATAGTACTAGTCTTTCCTGTCTGTGAGCGTCTCTCTCTCTCTCTCTCTCTCTCTCTCTCTCTCCGTGTGTGTGTGTATGTGTCGGTGTCTGTATGTCTCTGTCTGTGTCTGTGTGTTAGTGGCTGTATGTGTCTGTGTCTGTGTGTGTCTGTCTCAAAGCAAATTGAACAGTTGAATTGGACTGGCCTACAATTGAGAATATTGTAATCACTTTTATTAAAGATAACGTCTATAAGTTAAACCCGTTTTACAATTGTAGTTGCAGTCTTTAATATAGGAGCCAACATATACTTTCACATACAAACATATTTGAGATGACAAAATCGCAATACATTGAAAATCTCTATTCTCCTATTATGATATTTGTCATAATTGCTTTCTTAAATTTATCTCACAAACTATTTGTGAAAGTAAAAATAAAAAGTATAAAAATAAAACTACTTTTGCGGATTTCATCGCTTTTTTTTAAATTGTTTAACTAGACCGACTTTTCAGAAGCTTTACAACAACCATTGTCACGGGTGGAGTGCTTGCTTGCTGAAAAGGTTGCTGTATAGCTTGCATGGTTGCTGTAAAGCTTCAAATATTTAGGGAAGGCTATATAATTAGATAAACCGCGATAAAATCCTTAAAAAAAGTTTTATTGTAATGGGTAACATTCGCGTGAATTTAAGACATCAATAATAAAAAAGTATTTAGCAACTTAAAAGATGTCAAGTAGCCAACTATAGAGAAAAGAAACAGTATGCTTAAAATCATGTGCTAGAAATCGATCGTAAACTGACATAGTTATAAACTAAAATTTTTATAATCATACTAGATTTCGGTCAAGCAATGTTAGCGCATAAACTGTTCCAAAAAGGCAGTACACTTCAATGAAAAAAGTGTGATAACGTAATAGTATTCAGTGTTAAATTATTCCATATTTAGAATAATATATAAATATTAAATACAATACATAATGTGCCTGAGTGGAGCTGAAACTACACTTAGATTCCACTTCAGTTATCTATTAATTCTAGCCGCATGAAAAGCATTTGAAACCGCTGCTCGAGTCAGCAACTTAGTCCTGGTTTGTCACGCTATTTAACAGCACATCATAACTAGGAAAGGAAATTTAAACAAGTTAATTCATTATTATTTCCCTTTTCATTCTAGGAAACACTTCGCAATGCTTGCGAGTATGTTTCAAACTTTATTTAAAAAAAAAGATACATATTATAAAGTATATCATTTATGGCACTCCAATAAAAATTTACACTTTTCATTGGTAGTTGTTCAAATAGTTGTATAAAATTAGACAGGTAGACTAATATTTTTGACGAAATATTTTTTTTAATAAGCACATAGGTAATGGATAAGTGTTTTAGGTTATACCAGGACACACTATGGAAGAGTTCTCATCCCCACCAGGGTTCAAGTCGCTAAGTAAGGGGCTAAGTAGCCTGGAGTGAAACGGAACACCTCGGGCGAAGCCAATTGAACCGAGGCGGTTATTCTTTGATCTCTTATAAGAAGAGGAGGCAAAAGAGAAAGACGAGGCGGCATTTTGGTGTACGGGACAAGGGGTGAAGATGAGAACCTCACCCCATTGTACTGTCCCAAAGTTCCCACCGCCTCCACAGAACTGTCTTAAGGTGTGGTGTCCTTAGTTGACTGACTTGCAGTCGAGGTTTAATAATTTTTGCTAGTGGCTTTACCTGTAGTCCACACGGACGAAGTAGCGTGTAACACCTTTCTTTTCCTTTTTGTTGACTCGGAGGAACGCACATACGCGCCTTCACTGGCCCTGGGTGGGGTCCAGTGGTTTGTGGGGCTCGCGGCACATTATATAGTGCAATAAATGCGAATACCCACAAAAACCACCGCGAGTGCCACCAGTGCCGCCTTTGGTGAGGTGCCTCGGAACAGCAAATTATCGAGGCACCTCGACGGCAAGTCACCCCGCGAAGGG
>JAFELO010000794.1:395061-421399 GCA_017140195.1 Eumaeus atala
ATATAAATTATGATTTTAATTGTGGTTCATTAAATGGAGAATTTCTATCCTGATTCTTCATTAATTCGTTTTGCTGGCTGGATATATATTATATTACTACACTTATTTCAAAATTTCTAAACGTTTACAATAATATTTTCTAACGATACATTTATATTTTGTACAGAACGTGGAAAATACGTAGGGATATGTTTCCGGACAAAAGGACAACCTATGGACACATGTGGTTCTGTAATATCGTTTTCGGATTATTTAAAGATATCTTTAATGCCTAATATTTTTCAATTGGGAACTTAGTAGAACTTGTAAAAGTGGTCCTGCCTGTGATTTTTATTCACTTATATGTATAACCTGTTGTGTTTGCACACACACACACACACGCACACACACACACACACACACACACACACACACACACACACTTATATATATTATTCCAATTTTAAATTCCAATATAATATGCTGTATTCCAATTTTATTTATTATTATAAATATTTAGCACAGACTTTAGCTAAAACTTTACTATATTTTAGGGCTGGTTTGGAATTTTTGCTTGGGATGGTCGTAGAATAATGTATGTTATTTTAAATAATGTAAGATCACGTAATCAAGCATTAACGTTACCTTCTCTTTCAAAGGGTGTGACCGTTATGTAAAGCTTTGTGTTTTGTTTCTTTTGCATGGACATTCATGAAGACAATATTATGTCCTAGTGTTAAATTATTTCATACAAAGGAGACGTCCAAAACTGTACGGACCGTATGTATGGTCTCGTATCAGTAATGAAATCAGACAGTTTTGATCGTTGAACTTAACGAGGTCGTCGGTTCACCGGGTAAGAGGCCGTCCCACACTCCGTCTTCCGGCTATGTGTAGCAGTGGATGTCATCCAGCTGATGATGATGATGATGATATTTATTTTATTTTTAATGAAATCTTTATTTATGATACGACAGTGCAATGCCACACTTGAAATGACGGTCTTTCCCATTGAATCATCTACAACTCACAAGCAACCCTTCAAAAAGTACAAGAACATAAAGGTGACGTACAAATAAATATATTCATGATTGTGTCCGTCTGATTATTCGCAAATAGCGGATAAGTGTCGAACACGATATGGATGCGACTTCACCCTTTAAATAATAACTTGTGATTTGATCGCTAAAAATTTAACATTAAATTGACATGGAAATCTACTTTATCTTCTCATTCTACGTTTCTTAAGTATTTACTTGTGTCCACATACTCTAACAACATAATATGAAATGTTTACCTAAATACTAGAACCAGTATATGTAACAAAATACAAATCATTACATATTGTAATGATTTGTATTTTTACAGTAATTAAAATAATTTGTTTTTTATCAAACAGAATTTAATGGGTAACGGAATTAAAAGAACAATTTTACTCACCTCAACTATGGCTTTTGGAATCCAAGTAATAGCAATAAAAATACTTTCTCTTACAGATAATTCGCTGGCGAGAGCAATTAAAAAGGCTGTGAGCAGGCGAAGTATAAGAGCGGAAAATATACAGACCACTATCAGGCCGAATTCTTTCACAGATATTTCCGACACCTGTTAGGACAAAATAAGATTAATCACGAGAATATTTTTATAGTTTTAGGAAGTTTCTATTAGGAAGCAACGAGAAGTCGGAACCTTGCGTTTTCCCTCCTTATCACATATACACAAGGGGCCACAGGACTCTCAGAAACTATGCAAAACGCGGCAGCATAACATGGAATTTTTTGCTAGTATTATGTGAGTGAGAGGCTGCGACCTAAAGTTTCGGATGCTTTATTGGACTCAAACCCTTCAATAGGTGGAAACGCATATTAACTATATGGTCCGATTGATGGCCAATGAACATCTATTTTTTGGCGGTACTTTATACATTATAAAATAAAAACTAACTCGTTCCATAAACTCATTTTAGATCACGAATTCCGTTTGCGAGAAAAAATATATCACCAACTAAGTGAAAGTGTTTGAATCAAATCTGGACGACAAAGGACACACCCACAGAGCATATTGTGCATTGTACATTTAACAGTGACCAGACGGTGACGACGCCTGACTTACATAATCATGCACGCACCTCGATATAAGCTTTGTGTATAAATAATTAATTGAGGGAAAATTCCTAAAGTGTATGATCAATTGTTTTGACAGATTTTATCGGAGGGACGACGAGAATTATTTTTGTGTTCATTATTTTAGGAGGCCAGCCAATGTGCGGCACGTCAGCAGACGTTTGATATGAACGATGATAATTTAGAAACGATGGCAATTAGCTGTGGACGCGTTGTGCCACATGGCCAATCTTGATTTATTTCAAGAATTTTATAAATGAATACCTACCTATATATTATATTAATATAACCTATAACTACCCCCCTATATGTTACCGGCATAAGTTAGTCTTTAAAAACAATCATCGACTGCTTAGGTACTAATAAGAAAATCGTAATGATTATTCATTAACAATAAAATAAATAGTTCAAACAGTTGAGATAAAATTTATTTTTCTCAGATTCCAATTTTGCTTAGATTTACAATTTTCAATGAACATTCAATGCGTTTAGATCTGAAGTGGGTGAATTATTCTTTTGATGTAAATTTTAGAAGAAAAAATATTTTTTACCTAGAACGCGGAAATCTTTTCACCCCATATATCTGGATTAAAATTAGTACCATGACATCTATGCCAGTGGTTTGCTACTGAAGGGGACGAATTCAAGATTACAAACTCTGGTTCCTATGTAATTTGTACACAGAAAACTTTTTCTATCCAAGCGTTTGAAAATATGATCTATTCTTAATTTTAAGAATAGATCATATTTTCCTTTTTGTGTTAATCAATGTTATTTCATGAAACAAACAAAATTTGCAGAGATCGTTCAATTATTATCAATTTAAAGACAAAATCTAAAAATGTTGGTCGTACTTATGTCGTAGTAAGTAGTAGATATTTTTTTATAACAGACTAGCGAACCCCACAAATGTATATATGATATCATGATAACTCGGCGCAAAACATGCTAAACACTTCACCTTAACCTCTTAAATAGGGATTTGTCAACCCATTTATCATGTACTCTGTACTTTTTAATAAATACTTTTTACATACAAACCTAGACAAGAACATGACGGTGGCATAAATAAATTACAACCTACAGAATTCGATGTAGTCGCTGCGCATTGTTAATCATTTTATTTTAGCAACGACAACACATATTTACACCAGTTTCGCCATTAGGAACACATTAGGAACACATATACTCCATATTCATAATTCTCTTCATACACCGCTGATTGCGAATACTTGATACTACATTCGGCCAGTACCCGATCATTATTGGCTATAATATTTTTATTTCATAAGTGTACATGGTAAAAAAAATTTTTTACTCATCTTCTACACAATATTTATTTATGCTTCCAAGTAAATCAATTGCCAGTGCCTCCTGCAGTGTATCGACGTATAATCAAATTATGTCATCGCGTTACTTATCTACATCAAATTATGGCTTACATAAATCTGAGGCATGACATTCAGTTTTCTCGCTTTGTACTATTTTATTTAATAACTTTATTGAATGTTACTTTCAAAATTGTCAGGGTGATAAAAATAAAAACTTTTGTGATGAATTGATTTATATAAGACGTAATATGTCGTTACTAATGATTCGCCCCGGCTTCGCTCGTGAATAACAGGGGTTAGATTGTTTCCTCAACAAATTATATACTTAAAATCTATCTATGGGTAAAATCCGTAAGAAAATCTATTCAGTTGACTTCGAGAAAATAGATCACATACAGAGAGCATAGATTTTCATTGAGTTATTTCAGATAAACAAAAAAAAAAAACAATTGTTAAACATACAAAACATTGTTGTGAAACATACCTTAATTTTTTATACAACAACGTTTAAGCGAATGACGTATTTTACATTGTATATTATGTGAAATGACGTCGGCATATTATGCATATAGGCGCTTCGCTTTTTCTCATATTAAATGTATCTTTTATTTTTTTCGGGCCTGAACTTATGCTGTGCAAGTGAAAGAAATACAGCGTTTTCCGATTGCTAAGAGTACTCGTCTAGCGACGAAGCTTGGTCCTATACTCGAAAGAGGGACCTACCCCCGAGTGCTTGTAACAGCTAATTCAGCTGTTATTATCATGGACAGAGGGACCGAGAGGACCCTCCTGCCCCGACCCTGACGTCGGGGGATGCTCGCACGCGGTACGTTTGAATCATGGTGAAGATTATGACCGGGGGGACCGTCCCCTCTGCACTTTCTGACATCCGCCGGGTGAAAAGACTCGCGCGAGGTATTCCGAATGTCTAACCGGTGCGGCGTTATCATTTGAGCTAGGAAACATGCGGATCGGATTGGGATTAGTCCCAACTCTTAAGGTGTCGTTAGGACTGTTCGAGGTCGAGCGTGTGTATTGTTGTCTGACTTGACGGATGTCTGGGTTGTACTATAGGTTTCGGCAAAAAGCTTTTTGCATTGTCTGCAAACTCTTTATGTGATTGGGTCTTGTCTTTGCGAATACTACACTGGAATGTAGGTAGTATCGGCGGATACAGACTCTGTTGAGTGTTAGCTTATGTCTGAGAGGCATAATACTTCTAGCATTTATTAAATAATAAAGGTTGTGTACGACGTACCACGCTTCATTGTTGACTTCAGTTATGTGCTCCTTGAGGGTGAGAATATGATCAAAAGTTACTCCGAGATATTTCGCACAGTTTACTCGGGGGATTTCTCTGCCGTAGGGGATAGTTTGGGGCATGATACGCTTAGGATTGCTTTGCCGACTATAACCAACGGCAGCACCGCCGAATTATAAAGCATTACTCTTTTCAGAGTTGAGTTCTATTCTCCATTGTAAGAACCAGTCACAGATCTTAAACTCGTATACGGAGCGGTATAGTCTGCATGGTGCAGGTTATCGCTCGTGTAAAGGTTCTACAGTGTTAGGGATAATACAGAGCCCTGGGGGATTCAGGCTCTGAGGGGGCACGAAAATACTGTGCCCCGTACCCGGTATCTAAAGTGCTGACTAGATATAAGATATCCTTAATGATAAGTACTAGCCTATCCGGCACCTCTAGACGATATACCTTTCAAATCAGGTTTTTGTGCCAGATTTTATCCAACGCTTTTTCTACGTTTCGGTCTTAAGGGCCCGTGTAACGGGCCGAAAGGCTGTATGGGAGGGTTTCACATTGCTTAAATAGCGATCTCGCCCACCGTCGCGGAATAATTCTATGTAAATTTTTGACTTCTACTTCGAGTAGTCAAGTGGTTCGTTTGTTATCTTCGAACGGATGAATGCGTGGTTTTTGACACGGATTCGTTCCTTCATGCCTTCCAGGGGATCAAAATGATACATGGGGGACGTTGCGATCTCTTCGTTAGACCGTTCGATCGTATTACAGATGTGTTTGGAGAGACAACATATCAGCTTCACTGGGCTCTAACGTATCGTGAATATTATCTACGTGACACGACTGAATATAACATTACTAAAATGAATTTGAGTAATGTGTAGTCGATAACCCTTTTCGTAAAATTGACACTTTCGTGAGGACCAAAGTCGGATAGTACCGGCATATGGTCAGAGTCTAGCTCATGTAACGTCTCCTTTCGGCAGACGCTAAGTGAGGTACTTCTAACGAGTGCAAAACCTAGAAAGCTCGGACGCTGGACAGACCCATTACGTTGTGACGTGATGGGTTGGTTCGGGTGGGCATAACAGAACAATGTCACATGTATCAATTATATTTGCGAGCCCTCTGCCATTGACGGCCGGCGACTGTTAAAATTGCCGGCTATAATTATAGTGTGTGTTAGGTGGATCTAAGTCTGAAATCGTTTTTATATCGCCATGTAAAATAGGTTCGCCGGTTCGTACGTATGCAGAAGCTGGCATGATTGATCGATGACCTGACGTACATAGTTTGCATAGTGAGACATCTAAGTTATCTAGTTCGGGTAGGTCTAGTCTAGTGATCTCTTATAATATATATCCGACTCTCCGTTTTGAGATTACAATATATCGTTCCGAATTAATTTATAATTGTGGATATTCGGATCTTAGTTTGCTTTAGTTTTATTTTTCGCAAGGACCATGTGCGACCTTTTATTTTACATTTTGGCTTTGATGCCTTGGGATGTCCCCTGTAGTTTGCAAAGGCAACGTGTCGGCGGCTCGTTCGTCGGAAGCATGCGTGGCCAGTCCCTTGTGTGATGGTCCCCCAGGTACTGGCAGTGCCAGGACCGCCGTATAACAATTACGCGCGGAAGGACCATAGCGTTGAAAGTTATGAGACTGCCCAGGATATGTGTGTGTATGCGGGATCTGTAAGGGTATTCCGGTGACACTGTATATTGCCTTCCCCTCGGGTATATAGAGCAGGGCGCGCAGAAGTTATTAAAAATTATCTTCATCCTTAGGTTTGACATCCGAAGAATCTGAACCACCGGGATTTGTCTCATGAACCTCCTCAGTTGCGAAATCCAACAATGACGACTACTCGGTACGTCTTCGCACTCTTCCCGTTGCCGGGTCGAGGGGAGTCCAGACCGGAGCTTAGCTCCCTACAGGAGATGTGTTGTTCGAGCCTCGTCAATACGAGGCTGCGGTTGATGCGAGGTCATGTTGACCTCTGAGTGCGTATGCACATATGTTTATGTGCCTGGGCTATTGGTATCTTTGTACGATCGGCGTCTATCCATTTGTCGGGGCACTCTCACAGGTCCCAGAGCGAACTGGGAAACGTGTATGGTTCCACTCCTGTGATGGCCCTATGGACAGGCACCGAATCGCACGCTGTGTTTACGATACGGTGTATTGGTGGAAAAGTAAAGGTCAAAGGTCAGACGCGACAAACAGAAGAAAAGAAAGAAAAAATGAAAAAGATGGGTCCTGGCCGTGAAGTTGGTGTCACGGGAGAAGCGGCGGGCCGTATCCTTGCGGGAGCGTGGCAACGGGGTTGTCACGTCCCACTCGGTACCGCCCGTGTGGTGTCGGCGATGTCCGTCTGCAGCGTCCAGCAAGAGGGAGAAGAGTATATATGTATATAACCTGTGAAAATTAAGTCAAATGGATTAGTAGTGATTTTTTTTTCTAGCCTGTGTGGGAGGTATACGGAAACTGGTTATCCGTCCCCCTTCCTCGGCAGGCTATATTTGTCCGGGGAGCGGGCGTGCCAGGGCGCGAGACACCTGAGAGTCTCGTGCTCCGACGCGTCCGCCTTTTCGAACAGGTTGCTCGACATCCTGCCGACAAAGTCATCAAGGGGCTCGACGCGCAGGTCCCTGAGTATAGTTTGGTTCCTCACGAACCTTGGAGCCTTGACCAGTTGCCGAAACACCTTGTTCTGAACGACACGGAGCTTCCACTTGTTCGTATCGCTCAGCAAGTGATGCCAGGCAGGAATCGCGTATGTTAGCCTCGATCTTATATGGATGTTGTAGAGTGCCATCCTCATTTTTAGTGGGATGGCACTGGCCCGCAGGAGTGGCGCCAGCCTGGCGGTGGCTGATCTGGCCTTTCTGATGGCGGTTTCGGCCTGACGAGCCATCGTGAGTCCGGAGTCTAGCACGACTCCCAAGTAGTTGACTGTCCTGTGCCATGGAATCGCGACGCCCTGTACCTCGAGCGCACCAACGGTGCTCTGTCTGGGAAAGGTGATCGCTTGTGATTTAGATGGATTGACCGCCAGCCGCCGTTTCTGGAGCCACTCCGGCAGGAGATCGAGGGTTCTCTGTAGTTTTTGGGCCGTGTGCCTCGCGTTAAGAGACGCGGCCAAGAAGGTGGTGTCGTCCGCGTAGAGCGCGGCGGTCACTCCGGGGGAAACAGGCACGTCCCCGGCGTAAAAGTTGTAGAGGGCTGGCGAGAGACAGCTCCCTTGTGGTACACCTGCACGAATACATTTCCTCTGGGACATGACCCCGTCCACTCTCACCTGGAATGTCCTGTCAGAGAGAAATGACGCAATCACTTTTATGAGAGGTTTAGGCACATTGCTTTGGATTAATTTGTATATTAACCCGTTATGCCATACGGAGTCGAATGCTTTTTGCATGTCGAGGAATACGGCAATGACGACTCTTATGTCGCGCTCGTATTCAAGCGCGTATGATAGATCCGGGTAGTAGGGTGGGGCTATGTGGCTGCCACTGATCGGCTGATTGGCAGTGTTGGTCAGCAGCGTGGGACACCTTAGATCTTGGCGCAATTATTTGTTTTGATTTGGCTATGAGGACTGGTGTTCGCGCCTAGCCGATTTGGCTGGAGGTGGCTTACTTGTGGAAGGAATACATCGATTTCGTTTCCTCTTCTGAGTTTCCGTATATATGACATCAGTAGAGTTATCTCCCGTGTCCATGTCCGATTCTGCAGACGTCGTTCTGTCTAACAGGACGCAAGTCACAGAATCAGGCTTTGTCGCATTTGTGGCAAGTGGAGAAATTCCGATGTCTATTTCGGGTGTTTTGAGCGGAAGAAGGACAAGAGGGTTTGAAACTCTGACATGGTCATCTTAATTTTCTAACAAGCCTATTCTAAATATAAATTCTGGGTCATCTGACAAATCGACCATGCAGATTACTGAATCCCATCCTGTGAGGGCGGTCCAAGGTGTTATCCTACCAAGTTGGTTATGTACAAAATATGTGTTGACTTACGTTCACGCCTTACTTTCACAATGGCTCTAGAGTTCCTATGAAGAGGACTATACTCAATGCGATTTATTAATTGAACGGATATACCCGCTTTGTGGCTAGTGAACAACGCGACAGAACAAAAGCTTTCGCGCACGCCAAGGTCATGTAGCTTTATAAATCAACCTACACAATCACTCCAATCGCTTATTTACTACTTGAATTTAAAATGAATTGTGTATACGGACACAAAACTGGTGTTGAAATTGCTATTTTTCTTAGTTTTACCAGTGTGTGAGTTATAATATTATAGATAAAACCGGACCGGGGATGCTATTGTTCTAAATAGCCAACGAAACTAGATAGCCAAACTTATCGCTCGGCACGTCCCAACAAATCATAATGTGAAATGTAACGCAATCGGGGAATAATATTGTACGCATAACATACTAATTAGATTTAAAAATATATAATTACTTTCGCGCAATTCTAGTGAAGAATTTGTATTATTTTGATTGATAATTCATTAATGTTACCTCTAAGAAGTATCCACTGAGCACAAAGAGCATGGGTTCGAAGATATGCCACAGAAGTTTATACACCTCTGTCACCGGGTTGTTGTTTATGGGCCATCCATGTCGGGACCAACGTGTGCCGGCGACTCCTGCGCATACCATGATCGCAACACCTGCTACGGAATAGTAAAGAACAAACTGTTTTAAAATATGACATAAAATTATATATATATATATATATATAAATAATATAAAATTGTAGAAACTTTTTACACCATTATAGTGTTTGGTAACTACCAACAAAAACCATCGTATTCCTTTTACCAATATAACAAAACATATGAAAAATTGATAAACTATAATTATATCACTGATATGGTAATTATCACGAGCAGCCCCGCGGTTTCACCCGAGTGAGTCCGGTCTTTCTGGCCGTAGCGTCATGATATGTAGTCTATATAGATATTAATTTAGAAACAACTATTGACTTACGTGTAGTTTGTAGTTCGATCCAAACAAAATGTTGTCATGCGACCGCAAATTTAATTTTTTTCTAGTTAAATTGTTATAAGTACTTATGTATCCTGTTCGTACGGAGCCCTGGTTATGCAAATCGACTCGCACTTGGTTGGTTTTTTATTCAATCTCTTTGATTGGCCATGTTTAAAGACAAATTGCAACGTTTTGAATACGAATGGGTACCTTGAATACGGATTATTTATATCTATCCAAAACTTTCTTGATCCTGCGATCTTTTTTAATTTAGCCTAAATATCAAAAAGTATGCAAGGTGAATACAAATAGCATACCTTTTAATGTTTTTTAAATAAACGAAAATACTAATTACAAAGTAGATTCAAATATTTATTTTCATCCTCACATATCTACAAGTGGATTAGGATTCCTAAACGATAATCTAGCTAGTCTAGAACTAGATACTATCGGTCTTTAATTTTTTTATAAAGTTGGAAATTGACCCTATCCTATTTATGACCCCGTTTTACCGGTACCAATTTAACGAAACGCAAGTATTAATAAAGATTTTCCTTAAAATAAACAGACAAACAATCGAGAACGCGAAGTTTTCTGGGCACAGTAGAAATGTCTTTACGCTCCGTGGACCCCCAGCTCTTAGTTTGGTGTGTTGGACTCAGATAGATGCGTGAAAGAGATAGATGGGTACTGAAGTGGTATATTTTTTTTCTAGAAAATATTGTGATGCTTCGAATACTTTTATATACGTATGAACGGAAAATTATATATTCATATGTGATCCAGGTGGCAAGACGTTCTCCGTACAGCAGCCGGTCCGGGATGGACGGAGTAGCAGGAGATGGTCGTCTTAGCCTTTATTAAGAGAAGCCAATGTCCAGCAGCAGACCGATAAGGGCTAATAGTCATGATCATGATGCTGATGTGATCCTGGAGTTCACACTTACGATGACATTGTAAAATGACTCTTTTTGTGTGTCCAGTGAGAGGGATTTCAGTTTATTTAAGAACGTGAGCAGTAGCATATCACAATTGCAATATACTTCAATGTATTACAGTCGAGAAATTAGATGTTGTGAATAACTTGTTAGGATAAAAAAGAATACTGAAGTCCATTCTTATGTAACAAACTTGTTTATTTTGTAGATTATAAGATAAAGAGGCAATTAAATACGATCCATAATAGTGGTGTTATACTAAAACATAGAAACCGTTTTAATATAGAAATAGCTTTACTGCTTCTTTAAATACTATATAGGGTCATAGGTGGGAAGAATTATATACAACAGGCACTATCGTTTTCTCCTTAAACTACCTTTTTTTAACCGAATTCATCGTTGAGACCTAAAACGGCTCAGATTCGCACCACTACACTGCGTCGGGTTTTCTACTTGTACACTGTGAACATTGCATCATATGGAAGGGCGGTTAACTATTCCGCCTACAGATCAGTTTTACTACGTCACAATATGTAAAGAATTTCATGTTAATTCTAGTATCGAACTTCCGGCATACAAGACGGAGGATTTCCTCTAATAGTTAATCCCTTTGAAACTAAGACGGCCTGTGAAATGTTATCACCAAAAAGATTGATTCGGCCACATTGCTTCAATTATTTTCTAATTTTATTGTCTTTATTACTTGTCGCGACTATAATTGTGCGGGCTTAATACAATAGCCATTTTTCGGCAAATACTATCATTAATAAACAATATTTAGGCCTGTAGTTTAGGTATATATACTTTATTATTATTAGGTAGACATATGTACATGCTTTATATCGTTTGAGTTGAATTTATAAGTATCCTATTGCTTCTAGATCCAGGTCATCTGACCCGCAACCGGATACGTCCGACAGCTCCTATAGGTTTTCTTGGCTATTCAAGTCCAAACTGAGCGCGTTTTGTTAGATAAACAATGATTTCATATTACTATCATAATAATTACAAGTACGATCATAGACCTTAAACACAAAGAAACGTCTCAATAAAAGCAAATAGTTATGGTGTTCCCGAGAATTTCATTACCTTATTTTCATTGTCTGTAATTAGAGTGAAGGCAAGCTACAAAAATATTTAGTTAGTAGTTTCTGCCCGCCTTACCTTCATTTTTAAATGACATTGAAATAAAAAAAAGTATTAAATATTTTCACACATAGCCACTAAATAGTTGGGGCGGCACTCAGCACCTTCATTGCTGTGTGTAGCGAAGGTGCATGGAATGTATGGATTATTTTTGGTCTCACTCTACAGACTACTCAGAATCCATATCAGCATGTTTCCAGTTGTTAACCATGGTAAATAATTGTTTATTTTTTTTAAGATTAAACACTAAAATAGTTTTTTTTTTGAGCTCGAAATTGATTTTTTATATTCTTTAGCTCATTGTAAACACAAAAATCTTTCTCCATATGTCCAAAGAATATGGGAACTATAAGCATGTAATTGGGCTCTTTTTATAGTTACCATAGTTTTAACTCCAAAGCAATACTTAGCGAGTATACCTAGACCTAACTAACCTGAAAAGGAAAGCTACATTTTGTCTATCTGTCAAGATATTTACATAGTCTGTATTGTGTTGACAACTATGACTGATGATGCCTGTGTTAGACACATACAATATCCAGTGCGGCCCCGAAGGCCGATGAGATGAGGGCACCTTGGGTGTGTAGCTCTCATTGTGTTGTAGCTTGCCATCGTACACGTGATACTCCTCACCCAGAGTCCATCTCTTGGGATGGTCACATAACCCTCCATATGTCATCCTGACGTAAAACATCAACGCTTATATTTATACAAGAATATATTTCCGTATGTACAATATATACTGAAATATATATATCCTTATATTGTTTTCGTAAATTTACGGAAATGTTAGTCATTGCTATGACTATTTAACGGATTTTATCGCGTTTCTTGTGGAATGAGACAGAATCTCCGTAATGAACGAATGTATCAAAATCCTTTTGCTATCTTGTAAATATCTTGTAAAAAATACATCTAA
This sequence comes from Eumaeus atala, assembly GCA_017140195.1. Lineage (NCBI taxonomy): Eukaryota > Metazoa > Arthropoda > Insecta > Lepidoptera > Lycaenidae > Eumaeus > Eumaeus atala. Next base: position 407,766 of record JAFELO010000794.1, read on the forward strand.
AATATATTTGTGGTATTAATAGGAAATAGATAAGAATATATAATCATATATTTTTTTCTCTCTTTCTTTTTTAATAATTAATTATTACAGGGTAGCAAAATTGTTATGCAATAAACGATTATTGCGGTGATCCTGTCTCATTCCATAAGGAAATCTTAAGAAACGCGGTAATCATCCATTAAGTAATAAGAATAAAATTTACATACATTTATTATATATTTTGTTTATATTAGAGTGAAGCCAAGTTACACTCTATATCTCTATACTATATATCAATAAAAAATTATAAATATTATTTATTAATATATATTTTTGATAATTATTACATATGATTATAATATTTATTTATCTATTTATTTAAGCCTGAAATACAAAGAAAACCATGTTTTAATTGCAGATAGCGTTTATTACTTTTACAGTGTGTTAGTTAATACACAGTAAAAGTTATAAATGTTGTTACGTGGACTGAAATCTATGATCATGCGCCGAGTCTTGCTGGAAGGACCATAGTTAGTTTTTGAACATGGTGTTATTAAGGGGCTTATATACCTTCTCAAAAATAGTATCTTGATACTCTTTTATCGGTGTTTTAATACCTTTTTCACAAAAATATGGCTCTGTCACTCCTTCATAGTGGGGTGCCCCACCAAATCATCACTGAATTTCGAATAATGCTTCCGTTGCACTCCGTCGATTAATTCAGAAGCTTCTATGAGCCTTAAGCATAAATACGATCATTTTGTTTGTGAAAATGTTGCTCAAATGGAAAAAAATATCATTCTGTGAGCTCCCTATGGGTACCGCTTCAGTAGTTATGTCGATTCTAGCAACCCATCCATCCTTAATTTATCAATTAAGAAATGTCCGGTGCATCCCTTATAGGCTGCAAGTCTCTATAAGTGGCTCTAGGTGCTATATTCATTTCCCGAAATATTTTATATCTATATTTTGCCACCGCAGCGTGTTCACTAATATGTGGACATTCTACACGACTGTACCGTATACGGCAGAGGGATCATTGTAGATAAGAGCAAACTCATGTAATAAACCTTCACCTTTAGCAGGCGTTTGCGTCCTATTCATGTATATATTTTATATCTATATTTTACCACCGCAGCGTGTTCACTAATATGTGGATATTCTACACGACTGTACCGTATACGGCAGAAGGATCATTGTAGATAAGAGCAAACTCATGTAATAAACCTTCACATTTAGCAGGCGTTTGCGTCCTATTCATGTATATATTTTATATCTATATTTTGCCACCGCAGCGTGTTCACTAATATGTGGATATTCTACACGACTGTACCGTATACGGCAGAGGGATCATTGTAGATAAGAGCAAACTCATGTAATAAACCTTCACATTTAGCAGGCGTTTTCGTCCTATTCATGTATATATTTAAAATACACGCCTAGGGCAATATGTTATTTAAAAAGTCAAATTTTATATTACATTATATAGCGTGTTTACATTTTAAACAAATATATAGTGTCAAATATCGTATGATGAACACAAACTATGCAGGGCAGCTCGAGCTTTTGTGCGAGAGTCAAAGTTATGGTCTATGTTAAAGACACTCCTGTGGATAATGGTTTGATTTTGTATAGGATATGATGGACCTGTTATAGCATACAAACCTAGCTTAGGTTATACTTAAAACTCTGCATAGTCATCCTTAGCACTCTATTACGACAGTGATTTACTAGCTTCTCAAACTTTACTGATGGCATCATAGCACATAGGGTACACCTATTTATATTTACTCGTAAAGCACCAAACATATACACAGTAAAAATATAAAACTAACATGGATATATCTTAGAAGTTTACTTACAAGTTCCGCCCCAGCCGAGATATCCACAACCGTATGTAATAAAGAGGCCGCCTGCGAGGATGTGGATGCTTCGAATTGTTGGAGCATACAAATCATTGCGGTCAGGGAGTGTGTCAGCCAATACACCCCACACGATACCCAGTGCGATGCCAATAAAAATAGCCAACACCGCCTGGCCAAGGAAATAAAATGTTGTTAATTTTTCAAGCTTACTCAATAAACGCACAAATATGGAATTTCAAACATTCTGCAAATTTATTGTCTGTTTTATCGTTATACTAAAGCAGTTGTTATTATCGATGTCGTGATATTTGTGTAAATCTGGATTATCCTCCGGAGATAAGTATATCTATGCTAAACCTAATATTTGTGAAAACAAAATAGTAAAAATTATACACTTGTATAGAAAAGTATCAGAAGGAAGTGAGATAATAAATAGACGAAAAAAGACAATAATAACCAATACATCTAACTACATCTGTTTGGCTCATAATGATATACATAAAATCAGATGAATAATAAAATACATAACACAAGACTCGACGCATAAAATTCGTTGTCAATGTATGTTACTTATTCCAGATCGCTCGTCACGATGCCGACGTGACTTCAAGAGAACGTTCAATCTAGTTGTTAGTTGACACAATTATTTGATTTCTTCATTAATAAAGCGAATGCTTTATTAATGACGCTACTGTTTGATAAAAATGTTAAGTTTAACGTACAAATTAGTTTATAATTTAATCATTTTGATTTTAGTATTTTTCCTATTGATTTCCAAAAATACAGGATATACGATTTCATCTGAACTGTCGTTCTAAGGAGTCTGTCTTACAAAATCATCTCTATACACGCGCATATCGTTTATAAAGACGGTTTTCTGATACTGAATGTGTATCTTGGCATTTTTGGAAATCCATAATTTTTGCCTTAAGAAGTGTCAAATGAGTATAGTAAACACAGTTAAAACGTACCTTAATTATTCTATATACTGGTGGCGAAGGACAAAATATGGCACTGTTAATAACACCAAACATTCCTTCTGTGAATGTTGTATCAAGTCCTCCTGCGTTGGCCACTAGTTCAGCGATTTGTCTCTTTGTCCCGAGACCCCGTTCCTTATGCGCTAATGTTGATGGTAATATTATTGCCGGAGACACAGAGGACAATATTGATCCTAGGTGTAATCCTGAAATATAATTGAAGTTACATTGACGCGTATTTAATATATAATCTATAGTAACAATCTGTAGACTCAGCACACCATGTTGGCAAGGCTAAGTATGGTAAGGAATTTTGTGACAGGTACTTAAATATATTACCGTGGTCTAGGAAATCTATTTAAGACTTTATCATAGAAATTCATACAATACACAGATAAACGAGCTGCGCGAGATACGCACCCGCGACCACTCGCATAGCGTACTCGGCACACATCGGCACGTTACCACTGCGCCAGTCGGTCGTTGTTATATAATATAACATTTAAATCTTTTTTTTATTTACTCCGGAAATGTATTAATTATTCACAGTGCGGAATTCAAGATTAAATATGATACCCATAAAGATAAATTTAAAACGTTTTAAGAGCGTCGTAATTATCAGAGGACTCTTACAAACAGTCCACTTATAAAAATAATAAACATTTAAAAATAATGGAACGGAATTGCTTAGTCGATTTTTAGGGATACATTTATTTTTGATCTTTATTAATTTTATACTCACATTAGTGGTAATGTAGTTATAAAATTGAAAGGGTAATAAAAATAATACGACCATGGGATCAACATTATAGTTGTAATATTGAAATGTTACAAAGCGTGCGTAGGGACGTAGCGTGCGTTTTTCGGGGTTTAACGTAAAATTAAATTGAAATTCAACAGCCAAAGGTCAAAGACCTCGGGCGCTTTAGCTGTGTGCGGCTAGCGGCCGTTTCATACTCAGTAAGGAGGAGATAGACCCATATACATAGTGAAAATTCTAAAAGACAATTAGGACTAATATGTAAAAAATAGGTACCTAAGTACCTATTTTTTACATATTTAGAATCAAAATCGATTATATCCACGCTTTGTGATTTTTACCGTATCTTACAAAACACCATGTATAAATGCATGAATCTGGGTTGATTTCTATTGGTGTTTGCCAAATATCAATCTGCCAATTTTTACACAACTCACAGAAAGTGGTTACAGAGCTAAAGTACAATAACTGATTGTTGGAATAAAAAAATAATAATTGCTTTATAAATCTACTATTTCTTCATAATTCGGGCGCTATGCGCGCTGCCAATTTCGAGCCCATAAGCGCCAGATTTCCGTCATTTGTTTAAATATAATTGTTTAAACAATTATTGACTTTTGCTACCGTTGGGTAGCATGTGGATATATCCTGACCTATATATGTATGTAATACTAAGTACTGAGTCCTAGAAAAACATAAAAATTCTACGATAATGTTATTTACGCGTTCGTACGTAATTGACGTTGCTATACTTATACGTCCGTGACAAATCCGTTGTAAAGTAACTAAGATAACCAACATGAAGAAAATTGATGTTTAGTGTTTAGCGTATAACAATCTCACCCCAGTACCAAGGGTATCCCAGAAGGAGATGCACGAACAGGACAGTCGCCAAACATTCCACGGCCCACGGCAATGTAGCCAGAGGGAATACTTTCAATGCATTTTTTTGCATGTATTTCCAATTCCAACCCAAGGGTCCTTTGGTTAATATTATAACAGGATAAATACGTCTGAAAAATACAATTTTTAACGTAATCACATTTATTTTATGACAAAATGATTGAAAGCTGCACAAAATTACAAGATATTTTACAAAAGATCATATTGGTCTATAATGCATCCGTGATACAAGCCAAACCCCGAAGAATGGGACCCTATTTAGCAAGCAATCAAATTGATGACCCCACCACTTTTTGATGTCGGTTAAAAAGAGATATTGCAGATGGTCATAAAGTGCCAATATTGATTTTAGAATTTTCAAGTACATAACGTTCGCGCAACTCGCTAGAAGTCTTTTTTAAAAGTCCTACCTTAGATGGAAATCTATCGCATTGGCAGTTGGATTTTCTAAAAAGTTTGTTGAAGTAAAAGTTCTCCAAATGGCACCTATTAAAGTCATTCCAAACGCAGGATGAATAGTTGTATATCTTTCCAAGGTGTGTCCGACTATATATCCAACTAAGACCATAGCAATCATTTTAAAAAGATATCCTCCAGGTATAAAGGGTTCTGTAAGAACCAATAACGATATTCCCCATAGTGTAATACCTGTGAAACAATAGTTTTCAAATCGAAAATGATTAATGGATACAATTAAAAAACAATTAGCAAAATAACAAGTGAATAAATATTAGAGCGTATTCGATATAACTTTCACATCGATCTCCTTACTCTGAGTACACATCGTTATGTGAATATTATACCTTTCCTAAGTGATGTAAAAACTAATTTTTAAATAAAATTCTCTGTGGTTCTTAATAGTTTTCATAGTAATAATTCAGTACCTTGTAGGTGATTAGTACATAGTTTATAATATTAATTATAATAATATTGATGAATGTACACATATTACAATAATAATAACAATAATGAAAAAGTACGAGGTATAAGCGTTTGTTCTGAGGAAAGCTCTCGGACAGAGGGGAGAGATTGTATAACCCAAATAACTGCTGACTCAAACCGCCACAACCCACGTATGAACAAGACGGTTATTGCATTGCAATCTGTTTCACGAAGGCCTAGAACACATAGATTGGTCCCAGAGAGACTTTTAAAGTAAAAGCTGTAACAGTCCAGCGGTTCCGAGGAAAAACGTGATTAGAAGAATTGGGTGGTCGTTAGGTTCGCCTGTCCTGTTCATCTTAACAGGCTACTAATACGACATTCCCTAGATTACTATTTCTAATGTTTTACTAATTTTAAGGAAGATTATGTTGTAACTCACCACATAGCAATATCCCTATATATTGTTTAATTTCCGCAACAGATGGTAATCCATGAATAAGGTGAGATCGAATGTTATATTTATTTTCTTCAGTTCTTTCTATTCTTCTAATGAAACAAAATAATTTTTAAATAAATTCGTTTTATGTTTTATAAAACAATATTATAAATACAATAACATACACAACGGTCTATGTATATTAAACAAAACAATGATGTTTTTCATGAAAACGCTAACTTCCCCTGGGAAAACTCCGAAATAACTTGGCACGTTATTATGATTGACAAAAATTTTAAACGTCCTATTAGAAAATAAATATTTAGTGTGAAATTCCACACTCATGAAATGCTACCTGGCAAAACTCCAACTATTAGAAAAAATGTAGCCGCCACAAAAAAGCCATCTTTGTTAGTAAAAAGAAGTTTAAATAAGAGGAAACTGACAATGACAGGCTTTAGAAGCGAGATGTTAGAATAATCAAAAAAACTTTTTTAAAACTACCAGACCTTTGGCCAAAGCCGCCAATGCCTCTCACGAATTATTTTTCTCATCCCTCATTATTACCCCTCTCATAACATTTTTTTTCCAAAATCATGGTACGGCCTCTATGAGTGGTTCATAAAACCTGCCAATAGTTAAACCCAGAGTCTCCGAGTATACTGGCTGTGGTATATGGAGAAATAAAGAATTTATTAGCCATTCGTTTATTTTTTTATTTGCGTACCCCTAAAAAGTCATTATAGCAATGGGTCGACCCCTTGCTCTTCAAAATGTTCCTAGACCGGGAAAGTCATGAATCAAATTCTTACACAGATCAAATCCTGAGACAATTACAATCGTATGGATGGATCATACTGTACTGTCCAGTTAATCGTAAGTCCTCGGTTGAGTTTAATCATTTATCTTTTAGTCCTTTACATTTCACAATATTCCATTAATACCAGGAGTCACGTGTACACAACTAACACACTTAACACTGAATTCGTCCACAATGGAGACGATTTTCCTTCCGCTCTATCAACCCGAGGTTTGAAACGGAAATTGAGAAACATTCACGTTCACTCAGACAGTCTCGTCTGTTTACTTCCTCAAAACATAAAATGTTCATAAGACAATGATGCTTTCTACGTAAGATTTATATAAGATCTCTGGTGTAAAAGATCTTGGGATAGACCAAAAATATTAAAATTCATTACGAAGTGAATAGAAACCTGAATAACTATATAAATAATGAAACATAGGAGCTTTTACGAGATTGACCAGAATGCTTGCTAATGAAACCGATAGTACTATAAGTTTCAGACATAAATAGCTCTGTTTAAAAAATGACACGATATCTAAGTAGTATACTTACTCACGTTTTGTGTGGGCTTTTGATTTCGAATGTTAGAGTTTTAGTTTTGCCTCTGTACAATTTATTTTTATCTGAAAAAGAATGAAGGAAATAGGGTAAGTATTTGTATTTCTTTTATAAAATGCTATTAGCTAAATCATATTTTTGTTACTGAACTAAATTAATTATATTTTCGATAAATTTTTAGCACACTACACAAATCAATGGTTATTATTGTACAATAATAGTAATAAATAATAAATAGTCACTACTGTATCACGATATACAAAAATCATTTGTTTTAAGTCATGTGACCGTTATGCATAAAATTTAAAACACACTAACTAACCTGAAATACTCTCCTCCATTATTTTGTGTTACAAATCCTCATATATTTATAGTTACTCAATAAGTAAATATATCGTACTCAGTCGACACAGCAACTTATTGTTTTGGTTCGTGTGTAAACCCGTGTGATCTCGCTAACTGGTCTGCTAATAATAAAATTGGTCGCACGCGCACTGAGCTCAATTGATACAAGTGATACAAATACATTAATCATTGGATGGCAGTTATTTCATGACGGACTCGGTCTATACCGTGCGCAGTTTTGATAATATATGACTGGAACTTATCAACAAGAGTATTGTTTGATCACCATCTGACATTGCTAGATTTATTTTAACTTTTTGACATAATTGCTTAGCTTCAAATAATCTGTATGTATAATAATAATCTGTATAACTTCAAATAATATGTTTAGATGTTTAATGTAAGAAAAATCTGCAACAATTCACATGCTTAAAATAGAATGACATATTGTGTGTATAGTTTGCGCAATTCATTTGAACATGGGCGCAAATATATTAACAATAAAACTACGATTGACAAATTACAATTACTGTCAAAAAAGAAATTAATATTATTTGTGACTTGTAAACATTTTATAACGAGTTTTCAAAAAATAATTGTGCCTTTATATTATATAATAGAGCAAACGATTAGTCGGAGCCTTTTAGCAATAAGTGATGCCCATAGATATCCGCATAAGTATTATGCAGGCGTGTTGTATTTCTTCCCTTCTTCCGTCTGTAATGCAGTTGTCCACTAGGAAATCACAAACCATAAGAAGTGCGGCAAAACAGATGCCACACAACGCAGGTTGTTTCAGTCCAATTCGGTTGCATTGCAGCATGACACTGCCTCGTACTCAACCTGTTTCTTATATTCATTGGACTAGACTAATTACACATTCATTGTGTGTCAGATTTGCTACTGATCGTTCTTGGCAGCTGTATAGACATTGACAATATATTCGTATCATCAATGTTATTTCTAATGCTTCAGGCAAACTTGTACAAGCAAAATCATCAAAAATTGATAGGCTTTTCTATATTCATCACTTTGTCTATGTAAAAATATGGCTGGATGAAATGGAAAATTTTCACTGTTCTGAATACAAAAAGTTTTTGTTTCCTGGAAAATGGACCGCATTGTCATGGTGAAAAACGATGCAAGCTTAGCAGGCTATACGGCTTCCACTATTCTTTTCCTTTGCATTGAATGTTCGAATACTTGCGCTACTACTTTGTAGTTTTTCAATACACTCTAAGGCTGTTCAAAATAATACACTTTCAACAATTATAATAAGTACATAATACAAGATAAATAAAAGCCTCTCTAAAAATGTGGTTTCTCTGCGTAAGAAATTGTCTCCTTCAAAATACCTAATACCCGCGAGTTTTTTTACATACATTTCAAAATATTTTAGAGCCAAAATTAAAAACTTATGCTTCATGTACTGTGCGTGCGAGTTATACCTCCACCTCCTGTTCTGGCGCGCAGACGTGATCTGATAACTATTAACTTTCATTCGGTTAGTGATGGCTCGGGTGGCTCAACGATCTCCCAACAAGTTTTTTTATTATCTGTGGAACGTTACCACCAACGCCTTTATACATCCCAAACACCAGAGATATTTTAGGGATACGTACTCCTTTTCTTGATGATTCCTAAGTCGTATCGGTTCGTAAATATCGCAGGAGGTAGGTGATCCGATTTCGGCTGTGGTTGCCAATATAGCACCTGTTGTGTGGTGCTGGTTCCGTGTTACGTTATTATCAAGGTTTCTGACTCCAAATAAAATACGTTTCACTTAGTCACTATATTATATTATTCAACTGAGAATATCTCTCAGTTACAAGTTATTTCCCGACAGCTTGTTACAAATTAGTTCTTAGTAAGTTACACGTGTTTACTCGACAGTGGTTGTGAAGCGACTCCTTGAATATTGCAAGGAATGTCTTATGAAGACAATTAAATGAATAAAGGGGTATGGTCTTAGTCATTTAGTGGGAGGAGGCCCATGTGGCTTTTGACCATTTCAGAGGAATCAGATATAATGAGTTACTTGAAACAATGGGCATGACTATAATTTATGAGCGTGCTTTACAATAGTGTTAAACTAAAACCTTAAGAAAAATTAACAAATGGTATTTCGAGTTAACAATGAACGCACATGTGTCTAGGGTAATAAATAAATGTGTCAGCATTGCACCCGCTCACGCACTTGTGTAGAAGGTAAGGTCGCTACGCGATAAAGGATTACCGCGCGGGAAAACATTGCGCTTTCCTGTTACCGTCGGCCGAAGCACGTACTACACGACGCCAACGACGATCACGTTGTCGGCGTCGTGTAGTACGTGTTTCGTAGTAGGGTCGTAGTAGGGACGTTGTAGGGGCGTAGTAAGGGCGGACTTAGCAACTGCTATGGCTATCGAGCCATAGCAGTTGCTAAGTCCGCCCTTGCACACAAGCAAAAACACACCCAGACACGCATCCACAGTAAAATGCCAATAGGGGCCAACTTACGGATAGAAGTTTTTAGTCGGTAGTGGTTATCGCTTCACGACCTGAGCCCGACACACACTTCAGGCCCCCTAGGGTCGGCTGGATGGTGCGCAAATACATTTTCCCTGCTAGCACCAATGTCATACACTACGCTCGTACCGGTCGAGCGATGAAATCTTACATATAGTGAGACAGTTATAACACATATGACTGACAAACTCACACACCGTCTACGGAAACGAGCCCGGGTTCGAATCCGTAAGTTTGGGGCTTAGATTTGTAGAAATAAAATAACGCGACTGTAGAGAGCTCTAATAATAATAAATAAATCATGTAAACAGCCTTTTGCTGATTTGTAGCGCAAATCAACCCCTCCCGTAAGAGGTGAGGAGGCTGGCCTCCTCAGAAAAGCCAAACATTAAACGAGTACATTTATCCTTACCCACGATACTGCAACTTAAACGGCATCGTGCGCGCACCGTCCCACTAGTGTGGGGAGGGGGACCGAATCCCCCTTTACGGCACCATTAATAAATCACCATAGGGTAACGCCCACAATATAATTCCGGTTCATCTCTCCCCATATGCGGGAAAAGAGGGAGTCTGTCAGGGGGACAGACTCCCTCTCCTCCTCTCCCTAAAACTGAAGACACAAAAGTCTTCGCTAGTCACTCGAATTTTAAGGCTGGACAAGCGCCGCCAATCAGTATCAGTAGTAGGTCCCTCCGAAAAAAAAACATTGGGCTTAACCCTACACATTGTAGACTTCCAAATATCGATCCTTTGTTAGTTGTTAGTTGTTAAAAATTCCCCGGAACACGCCCCGTGATAAATGACATCTCCACATATTACAAGACCTTGGTTATCGATTTATAAGTAATAAAAAGTTAACAAAAGATGTCTGCATATAACCTCACTACCATTATCATGTTTGGCTAGTTATGAGCTTCTCGAATTGAAATAAATGAAACAGTTGCATGTTACTTACCATACGTGCCGCTTGCATGCTGAATTATCCAAATCCGATACAATTTCCCAGCGTATTTAGAGAGCAAACTTGAAGAAGATGAAAGTTTTGGTTTGCGACTGCGTCCTCTCGAGACCAGCGAACGTCAATAGCATAACCGAGTGAGTAGATCTATTTACAGCTCCAAATTCACTGGAATATAAATAACTATGAATGAGAAAAATATCCCTCATGATGCGATACAGTTCTGTATCATTTTATTGGAGTACAACGATAGCATTATTTATAACCTCCATCATCAGGGACGCAGACGCAACGATGTGTCCGTCTTTGGTTGCTATCTATAGAAAACTTAGATGTTTAAGCAAATGTTAGAATACGATATAGATGCCGGGCTTCCATTTAATATATATTGCTTTTTAATTGTCTAAATTAATGCAATATCGTAATCTGCCACGGTGCGATTTGAGATGGAAACAGAAATTTTCCCCCTATCTTTTTCTAATTACATCTTACCTCATGACGAGGATAAATCCCTTAGGGGCCCCATAATGATTTAAGCTAAATCTTGAGCTAAAACGTAAGAAGATCTACAAGAGAAGATCCCTAAATGCAATTCTACAAAAGAGAAGGGGCTCATAAGATTAAAAGCAAATTCTTTTTTAATGAGATAGGGGCAAACGAGCAGGTGAGTAGTGACTACCCCCGCCCATAGACAACTGTAAGACTAGACGTCTTACAGGCACGTTGCTGGCCTTTAAGGGATAGGTATGCTCTTTTCTTGAAGACTTCTAAGTCATACCGGTTCGGAAATACCACGGGAGGTAGCAGGTTCCACAATACAGTTGTGCGCGTAAAGAAGTGGCGTTTAAACCGCACTGTTGTGGATTTACGGAAATCAAGGTGATGGGCGTGGAACTTACAGTTATGTCGAGATGAATTTACCACTGTTTTGATAAATGACAACTCACCATTATAAAAATCTTTAACTGGTTAACATTTCCTACTAATAATTCTACTAATAATAATTAAATGTTGCCTTATCCAAATTTTATCATTTTATAATGTATTTATGAAAAATATTAGGATGCGCAAATGTTTGCGTAGATACAAGTGTATACCTCTATTCCCTAATCCTCTTATTCTGATGGGACGGTAATACGACGTGACCAGAGAGAAATCATGCGTTAAGTCGCGGGCACGGAGACGTCTCACCGCGAACTTCCTCACTACAGATTGTCATTAGAGATTGAAAAATCCTGTGTACCTTTTTTCGGGCTGACTCGGGCATATTTTCTATGGGATCGTACAAAAACTAAAACCTATAGTCTACTAGCGGTTGACCTAGAATCATAAACTTGCAAAAAGTAAAGAACTCACAGTACAAATATCGGAATAAATCCAATTTCCTAAATAAGGAAGAGGGGACTTGGAGGGGGGTGCTGAGTTCTGATGAATTTGAAATTTGTAACTTACAAAATTATATTTCGAGTTCATTTCATACATATATATGCACATAAATAGCTGTATCCTTTGATTACATTGACATTTTGTCAACACCTTAAAGACGTTGTAGACCTTAGTATTTCACGTTCAGCTTCCACGCGCTTCAGAGAAAAATGTTTTGACAGATGTACAGATAGGCAGACATTGTGATCCTATAAGGACTTCGTTTTTTCCTTTTAAGGAAACCTAAATATTAACTTAACATTTTACTTTTTCTACACTGTGTGTGTGATAACGGTAGTCACTATTTAGTTTATTTTCGTGAGGAATGACTTCAGCCATTTAATCTTATCAATTCAAGTTTAGTTACTATATTGCGCTATAGTAAAAGTATATTTACTTTTCACTTTGATATAATTCTTCCTCTTGGTCGTACACTCCAGACGGGGTGGTCGTGTTTGTGAATTGTGTTTGATATAATATGGAATAGGAAATTTATATCATATGTAGGTCGGACTCATTTTCGTAGAGAAATATCTAATTCATGTAATTAATTTGGCATCGGACGACGATGATATAAAAGAAAAATCTAATAATAACCGGTAAAAATTATATATGATTTTAATTTTTAATTTTGAGACTACAAATTAAACACGTTGTAAATTTAATTATTATCGTTCCTTCAGGTAATGTAATTTCCCCGCGTCTGACCCGAGTGCGATACCGGCTTCATTACATAAACTGCCGAGTCGGGACTTTCGCCAAATTAAAAATATCTGATCCTTGTTTATACAATTCTTGGTGCTAATTCTACGTGAACATTTTGAGTATTGATAAAATTAAATACATTTGTGTCACATTGCTGAGGTTAAGAAGTTCTATATCTTTTATTGCGTCGGACCTCACTTTTGTAGTGAAAGCTATTATACGAACAAAACAGGCAGTTAACTGGAATCTTTTCAAGTTTTTCTTTTACAACAGATATTCTACTTGACTCTGTGTGAGTAAAAGGAAGTCATTTCAGCAGTAAACAGTAATATGGTCGGAAGCGTATTTCACGCAAGACTTGAATGATGTTCGCAAACCGTGGGCCTCTAAAGAACGCCTGTATCCGGGCGAATTGCTACATGGTACGGATACAGTGTGCTCATTAACTATGAACTTCGTCATTAAGATGCCTCTTTAGTAGAAAAACCTTGGTTGAAAAACCTGAGTAGCACTCCCCAC